>PVJO010007019.1:40434-84944 GCA_004026905.1 Hystrix cristata | reverse complement strand
CCCCTACCGGCAAGGCCACAGAGAACGCCCAGTGGTTTCCCACCGTAGATTCTGAAACAACTCCCCACACGTACACAGCAGGCCCCTGGGCAGCGCTGGGAGGAAAGAAACCAGCTAGCTTCAAGGCTGCCTTTACGGACTGTCTGCATGTCCAGTCTGGGGCTCTGGAAATTGGGAACCACAATCCCCAGGGACGGGAACCACAAGATCAGTGTACAACCCAACAAGGCCACGCTGGCCCAGCTAGGACACTAATGGTCTATACAGGGTCCCCCAGCGCCCCGGGGCCCCGCATTCCCCCTGATGCTTGTCCCGAGGTGAAGCAGCGAGTGTGCACAAACCTGAGGATGAATCACAATTACCCAAGAAGCATCTGGGTCAGATATGAGTGGGAGCTGCAAAAACTTCCAGTAAGAGCTGCCCTCCTCCCAGCACAGGCTGCTCTCAGGCTGAGTAATGTGGCTCCCCAGCCCCACACGAGGAAGGGGCCCTTGATGCAGACCAGCCAGCGCTGCTGCGCTCTCCTGCAATCCCAGCTACTCCAGAGACCGAGGCAGGGGATCGCAAGCACAAGCCCGGCCTGGGCAATTTAGCGAGACCCTCTCTGAAAATAAAATAAAAATTTTAAAGGGCGGGGGGGTTTCTCAGTATGAGGGCCCTGGGTTCAACCTCCAGTACTGCAAAAGGGAAAGAAGGAAGGAGTCAAGCCTGTACCAACTTCCACTCTCTCTTCTCCAGTCCCCTTATCCTGGTGCATCATGTGGAATTCCATTCCCTGGCTGCAGAAAAACCACCTTCCCAAACAAAACCAGAAATCCTCTCCTGCCCTCTGGCCAGGACCTCAACTATCACTGTGAGCTGCCCCCGTACTGGTGACTGGCCAAGCTTTAAAGTGGAAGCTGGGGTGGGTGGGTGGGGAGACACAGAGAGCTTCGCCACAGCCCCAGCTAAGAGGCCTTCGTGAGAGTCACCCCGCTTGGCGCCGGCTACATCCAGCTGGGGAAGATGGCCCAGAAGATGTAAGCGAGGACGCGGGGGCCAAGCCTCAGCCCCAGCCTGGACGAAGAACTCAGGGATTCTACCTCGGCCAAGTTCAAGTTTGCAGATGGGTTCGGCCCCTCCCCACCCTGGGGTCCCTGGAGGGAAGGGATGGAGATGCAAGAACAAATTCTTCTCTCCTGATTTGTGCCAGATCCATTCCTGGGTAATATTACAAAAGCCACTATTAGGGAGGATGGCGAGGGGGGCCATCGAGTCTCCTTCTCAGAAAGAACACATTCTTGCTCAGACGCCAGCTGTAAAACGCCAGTCTCGCCAGATCAGCCTGTGCTGGGAGGAAGGCTTCGAATTCGATGAAACACAAGCCCTGATTGGAGGTTTCTAATTTATGGGCTTCCTAGAGCCTGCCTGGGAAGGGGAAGGCGGAAAAGATGTGAGGGGCCAGAGAATCAGGTAGCTGGCAAGGAAAAGGCTGAGAGGTTGAGAGCTGGGGGCCCAGTCTCCCCACTGGGCAGAAATTCAAAGGAAGACAATGAGGACAGATCGGGTTTCAAGGTCACAACACAAACTCTGATAAGATCAAGTGTCGGTTAGGATGTGGGGAAGTCGCTACTCTCTGGCACAGTTGTGGGCAGACACACTGTCCGGCCCCCTGGAAGGCAGCCAGCCATATAGTCTTTTCCTTTGAATGAATTTGCACTCAGCACTCTGAGCATGCTCTTCTCCACTTCTTTTCTAGGAAAGAATCCCACACATTCCCCAACGCATCCGCGCACAGCTGTACATTATGAGAGCAAACTAACAGAAAATAATGTGATCGCTGGGCGTGGTGGTGTACTCCTGTAATCGCAGCACTCAGGAGGTTGAGGCAGGAGAGTCTCCAAGAGTCCGAGCCTGAGCCCAGTCTGAGCTACATAGTGAGTTCAAGGTCAGCCTGAACTATGTAGTGAGACTCTGTCTCAAAAAACCAAAAATAATAATAATGGTGTGGCACCCTTTCACTCATTCATCAGGGATATTCTTTTTAAATTCTCAATTTGGGAGATTACTATACTGCATTTTAGTTAAGCAGAGGATCTCTAAATATCAATGGGGAAATCTCTCTCAGATACCTTGTAGAATTGTAAAAGCCTAATGAAGTATCATATGTACAGCAGGTTATGGTTTATGGAAAAGCCCATATATTTCTACAAACCCATATAAATATGGACCTGTGTGAAAAAGTTCTATAAAGGAAACACACCACCAACTTTGTAGACAGTGGTCACATCTACAAAGGAATCGGAATGAGGAGGTGTCAAGGAACTTAGCTTTATCTGCAGCATTTATACTTTGTGGCTTTTAGGATAGATTCACATATTTTGTATTATTAAATATATAGTGCTTTTTTAATTTAAAAAAGCAATTCGCTCTATGGAAAGGAAACACATGAGTTTCAGCCACCAAATGCCAAAGCCCCATCCCAGCACCTCCCATGTTTCTTCTTCCCTTTATCTCCCCCAGTCCCTGGCACCCCAAATTCAGACTGTCCCCTAGACATGGGTGTGGGTTTCCAGGATAGGGCTTCTCTAGCAGGGGCCCTGCCATGGGCGGAATGAGCTGCCCCTGCCCTCCGCAGGGTAGGGGTCCCACACTGCCCCCTGGCAGATGGAAGGGGCACCTCGCATCCCCTTCCCTGAATAGCGACTGCCCTGCAGCTTGCCATCTTTCTCTGTCGCTGAGTGAATAGGATGGAACTCCAGAGCATGGGCCTCCTAGGCCCGTAGGAGTAGAGGGGTGCTGCACCCCAGCACTTCTGCTCTTTCTTCCCTCCTGTGCTCCTCAGTTCCCACCACGGCTGAGTTACTGCGTGTCCTCCACCCGCCCGCACCCCGTTCTGCGCTGGCCAGTGGGAAGGAATGGGAAGTCTCAATTTTCCTAAAGCACTTCCCAAGCTCATTTCAGGGCAGCACCGGGCAAGCACCCCAGCTGAACAGAGCTGAATGCCACCCTGGCTGGCACAGAGCCCCCTGGGCCTTGTCAGATCTCTCTGGGGCTTCCACAGACCTGCAGTCAGGGCAAACAGCTCTCTCCTCTTTCTCTTGCCCTCAGCTCCGTTAACATCGAATGAATGAATCCATCCCAGCAACCGCGGGTTTCGGGGGGGCTCAAGAGCCCTTCAACTAACCTCCCACCTGGGGACACGTGCACACTCTAGAGCTCCAGCTTGTCACCTGCGCCCACTCACCCCAGCTAGGCAGGGAAGGTGGTGAGTATCCTGTCTTCCCCGGTGTCCCAGGTGCCACAGGTGGGCACTCTAGACTTCCGGCGCCTCCCCAGGCTCCTGTCACCCCCTTACCTGTGGGAAGGCTCTGAGTGTCCCCAGGAGCGACAGTGCCAGGGCGGCACAGAGGACGTGCATCCCGGGCAAGGTGGAGGCACACATGTGGTGCGGTCTGGGCGCTCAGAGCCCAGAGCTCCTGCAGCTCCCGCTGCACTTCCCCGGCAGCCGACCACACGCTGTGAAGTCACCGCCAATGTGGCAGCCCCTTCTCCAGTTCAGCCTTAATCCTCCCTCCCCTGACCGCCTCAAGGCGCACAACTACCCAGAGTGGCTTCCAGGAATGGGGCCACTAGCTGCAAAGAAGAAAGGGGCCAACACGTGCAGAGATGACTCAGGAGAGCCACCGGCCCGGAGGCTCCCCCTTGCTGTTTGAATGGCCCGCCCCCGGATTTGACGAGCCAGTCCTGGCTCCAGGGAGTTTGCTGCTGGCCCTAGGAGGGTTGGGGGTGGGGAATGCAGCGGCCGGAAGTGGGGCACCCCAGGAGATTGGGAGGCCCCAGGGGTCCCGAGGGAAGGTGACACAGTAGTAGTTTCCTGAAACTGCATTAACCTGACCTTCTCCTATGCTGTAGGGTCATTTGGAAGGAACTGTTGGAATCAGGAGGCTGCAAAGAAACCAATAACCACCCACGCTTCTCCACTCATAAATATTTGCTATAAAATCAATCGGTGGAAGGAGAATGAATGGATGGATGGGTGTGAGGATGAAAGGGTGGGGTGAATAGGTGGATTGATGTGTAGATGAATGGACAGATGGATCAGTAGCATGATGGGTGGATGGGTAAATATGTAGATAGACAATGGGTGAGCAGGGAATTTGGTGGATGAGTAGATGGACGGGGCGTAGATGGACAGATAGGTGGGTGGATGGATGAATGGAGCATGGAAAGATAGGTGAACATGTAGGTGGATGAGTGGATGGGGTGGCTTGATGGGTAGGTAGATGGATAGGTGGGTGGAGGGATGATGGACAAGTGTAGAGGTGGGTGTGTGAATTAGGGTTAGATGCGTGGGCAGTTGAATGAGTGAGTGGATAGGTGGATAGTTTGATAGATAGGATGGATGAGTGTGTGGCTAGGTGGATAGGTGGGTGGGTAGATGGACCAGTAGGGAGACTGATGAGCAGAATAGAGCGTTTGGGTACCAACCTGCAGGTTCCCCAGCCCCCCGAGACTTTTCTGCCTGGAGGAGGTGGCTGGCACTGTGAGCAAAAGAAAAAAGCAAGGTAGGTGTGGTAGCATGTGCATGTAATCCCAGCACTCTAGGAGACAGAGGCAGGAGGACACAAGTTCAAGCCCAGCCTGGGCAACTTTGCAATTTAAAGAGACCCCATCTCAAAATAAAAAATGAAAAAGGCTAGGAGTGCAGCATTAATGCAGAAGCCCCAAATTCAAACCCCAGTACTATGAAATAAATAATAAAAGAAGCAGTGCGTGCCTCATTCTGATTGGCCTCTCCTCTGCCAAGGCTGCTCTCCCGTTCCAGAAGTTGGCACCCCAGGTTCTTTCCTTGCTCCTTCCGCTCTGTTCTGCATGCCCTGGGAAGGGGACAGGGTAAGGGTGCTCTTGCCTGCTTTCTGCGTTTCCAGACATGGAAGCCAGCCGAGGAACAGGCAAGCAGTTCTGTGTGCTCTAAGTGAAGATGAGGCATGGTGACCCACCACTATAATCCCAGCTCTCAGGAGGCTGAGGCAGGAGGGTTGTGAGTTCAAGCCCAGTCTGGGCAACTTTGCGATTTAAAGAGACCCCATCTCAAAATAAAAAACGTAGCAAGACCCTGTTTTTAAATAAATAAATAAAAGGTGGGTCAGTTATTTTCTCTGAGCCCAGAATGGCCCAAGGACCCTCCAGCTTCCACACCCTGGCCCACCCTATGGTGTCACCCGTGTTTGGTGGAGGCCCCCACAGGGTGGCAACAAAACCCCCCTCACCAGAACCACCACAACCAAGTCCACAACAGACCACTCAACATTGTGTCTTCCTTGAGCTCCTGATCTCATCTGGAAAAACTGCCCTTGGAGCTCATTTCTCAAGAGCCACCCTGGCCGGTCCCTGTCAACCAGTGATCACGGAAGTGACTTGCTCATGACAGCCACAGACCCAGGTGGGGAACAGAAGAACCCAGGTTGCTTGCTTCCCAGTCTGCACGTCCTATAACAGAAGGGCTGGCATTCTGAAGAAATAAATGCTTGTGAAACACACAGAGAGCACAACAACTTACACACAAAGTAGTTTACACAGCTGGGCACAGTGACACCTCCTGTAATCCCAGCTACTCAAGAGGCTGAGGCAGGAGGACTGCAAATTTGAGACTAGTGTTGGCAACATAGCAGACACTGCCTCAAAATAAAAAATAAGAAGAGTTGGGGACATAGCTTAGTGGTTGAGGGCCCCAGGCTGATTCCCAAGTACTGCCAAAAAGAAGGTAAAGGAGAAGGAGATGAAGGAGGGAAGACGAGGAAGGAAGGAACGAAGAAAAGAAGGAAGGAAGGGAGGAAGGAAGGAACGAAGAAAAGAAGGAAGGAAAGAAAGAAAGGGAAGAGCTGACAAAGGGAAATACAAATAAAAATCAATTACAAATTATAAAAGTCCAATCTTTCTAGTAATCAAAGACATGCAAATTAAAGCAATCTTTGATACTTGTAGATGTGTGACATCATAAGTGGGTTTTTTTTTTAATTTATAAAAACAATTTTGGAAAATCTAACCCCAAGACTGTGGTGAAACCAGAATACTCATTCACACTCTGCTGGTAAATATTACAACTCTTTTCAGAAAACAGCACAACAATTCTTAGCGAATGCAAAAAAAAAAAAGTTTACAACTGTGGCAGGATAATTTCACCAGTCAGAAACAAGCTAAAAGGGGCTGGGGATTTAGCTCAGTGGTTAGAGTGCTCGCCTTGCAAGCACAAGTCCCTGAGTTCAAACCCCGGCACCAGGAAAAGGAAAAAAAAAAAAAAAGAAACAAGCTAAGGGAAATAGTTCAACTAGAAAAAGAAAAAAGAACATTGGGTATGGCGGCACATGCCTGTAATGCCAGCCACTCTGGGAAGCTGAGCCAGGAGAATCACAGATTCAAGCCCAGCCAGGGCAACTTAGCAATTTAGGAAGATCCTGTCTCAAAATAAAAAATATAAAAGGGCTGAGGATTTAGAATAGTGAGAAGGCCCTGAGTTCAATCCCACTGCCCCCTCACAAAAACAACTGAAGATGTGAAAGTCCACATCTCCCTCCCATCCTTCCCTTCGGCGGGCTGCCAAAGCAGCTTGAATGACCCAGACATCTCTCCCCGGATTCTTGCTATGCACAGAACCCTTGCAAAGAAAGGTATGTCATGTCGGGAGTGAGTCTTTGCCACCTAGAGAATTATATTTTTAAGTAAAAATAACGATAATAGCTAGGTGTGTATGTACGTGCAAGCGTGCAGTGCTGGGATCTAACCTGGGGCTTCATCCACGCTAAACCAGCACTCTACCACTGAGTTGCACCTCAGCCCTTTTCATTTTCTTTGGGACAGGGTCTTGGTAAATTGCCCTGGCCTTGAACTTGCAATCCTCCTGCTTCAGCCTCCCAGAGCACTGGGATTATAGGTGTGTGCCAGCAAACCCAGTTGCATGCTTATTTTGTGCTAAGACTTTTCAGGCCTTTGTTCCTTGAATCCTCCCAGAATTCTCACAAAGAACGGCCTGTTTGGGGGCACCATTCCTCCTGGGGGGGTCACCCGGTCCCGCCCGTCTCAGGATGTCTGCAGCCTGGCTAGGCCCAGCTTCCCCAGACCTGCGCTCCACCCATCTTTGCCCACGATGGTGCCCCGCTCGGAGCACACTGCCAACTCCTGCTCCTTCCTCCTCTGTTTCAATGCCAGCTTCTGCTTGTGGCTTCCCCTCCCCCAGCCACCTTCCCAACCCAACAGCCGTTTCTGTCGTTTTTTGGTGCCTCAATTCTAGAATTGATCTCATCGCCACATAACTGTGATGACTGGCTTGCTCTCCCTCTGCCCCAGGCGACCATGGCTAAGGACAGCCAGGAGGCCCGCGGGTGCCCAGAACAGCACCCGGCCTGGGCTGCTTCAGGGACTCCAGAGAGCCGGCAGGGGACAGAACCCCGGGGCCTCTCGCGCTTCCAGGCAGTTCGTGAAGCCCCTACAGGTGTGAAAGTGCTTTGAAAGGCACGAGGGGAAGTCCCTCCAGCTTGGAGCGTGGTGACCGAGGCTACGGCAGGGCCCCAGAGCCGTGGAGACCAGGCAGCATTGGCAGCACTGACCCGGAGCAGCTGCAGCTCAGCCTGCCCCACAGAGAAGGGGGAGGGCTCCCAAGGGAACCAGGAATTGTGTCGCCAAAAGGATGCTGAGCAAGACAAAAGGTCCCAACCTGGCTTGACAGGGACTTCCCCACAGCTGGAACTCCCAGCCCCAGAGCACCCTCAGCAGACCAAAGGATCTGAGCAGCTCGGCAGGGGCCCGGGCTTCTCCTCCATTGGGTCTGCCTGCCATTCTGGGTGCCATTCTTGGGTGTCTTAGGCGGGGTCCCCAAAACGGGCATCTCTGGGTCACCTTTGGCCACAGCTGGGTCCCAGGCAGCAGATCACCTGTTGGGCCGCCTGCAGTTCAAGCCCTTGTCTAGGCCGGGATATGGTTTGGGCCCCCCAGAGGTCCTTGTTCTGAAAGCTGGGTTGCCAGAGTGGCTGTGTAGGAGCTGAAGGGACTCGGAAGAGATCCCAACCCAGAGCTCCTGTCTCCTAGCAGACACCATCTGGAGCCTCACAACTCTGGCTCCACAGAGCGAGGTGAGAGGAGGCTGCTGAGGGTCAGGGCCAGGCAGCTAGGTCACTCTTTGGAGTCAGGAGCCGACATTAGGGTTCCCAGCTGCTCCTCAATGCACGCTCATCCCTGGGCCCCGGCCAGTGCTCTGAGCAAGTCGGAGCCCCCACCCATGTACACCCCTGGGCAGGATTCCTGGGAGCAGGCCAGCCACGTGCCCACTGCTGAGCCTGGGGAGAAACCCAGCCCAGGCACTGTGTATTTTTCCACGGCGACAGGGAAGACCCCTCTCCACAGTGCCATTCACCAGGTACCTGCTGTGTGCCCAGCCTTCATTCAGACATTTAACCCTGGCACCAAGATTTCAAATCAAGATCACTGTCCCCACTTGCACACGAGAGGGAAGGTGGCATCAGGTCATCCCCAGAGCCTGGAGGGAGGTCAGGTGGGTGCCACCTTCCACAGCCCCAGCACTGGCCACACTACTGGTCATACTTGTCGAGGTGGGGACACTTCCTCTGTCCTCCGGCACACAGGTGGGGGCTGAGCCAAGGTTGGCATCTGGCCACATGACTCCCCCTGTTCTCATCTCGCACAACCTCTGAGTGTCTCCATGAGGGAGTCCCCAGCACCCACCGCACCTCCCGCTCAGCAAGGCCGTTGTGGCAGGTGGTGAGTCACGTAGACGCTCAGGAAACCCAGCCTGGTCCAGTATTAATCATGGACTCAGAACTGCCACACCAAGAAAGAAGCAGAATAAAAAAATGGTCGCAGTGGTTTCGTGAGAGGCACAGGTGAGGGGGCTAGCAGGGCTGGGAGGCTTGGTCCATTCTGCCCCTGGGCCGCGTGCCCTTCCAAGGAGCTCTGCCCACCCCCTCAGGAAGATCAAGGTCTGCTGGCTGTGCGAGTGCACAGGAAGCCACCAGGATGGGGGACGTTGTGTCACGTTCAGTGCCTGGCACAGGTGGGCATTCAGTAAAAGACTCAGGGCCGGGGCCAGGGCTACTCAGCAGTGGAGTATGTGCTCAGCATGCACTAGGCCCCAGGTTCCAACCCAGCTCCACACACACGCACATGCGCACACACACGCACACACGCAAACTGAATGAATCGAAGGTACTTGAAATGTACCTGGCCCGGTAGCCCCACAAAGAAATCATTGTTATTCTATTTTATTGCAGTACTGGGAATTGAACCCAGGGTCTTTGTACTGAGCTACATCCCTAGCCATTTTCTTAAAAAAAAAAAAAAAATTGTTTGTTTTTTTTTTTTTACTTTTGAGGGAGGGTCTCACCCAGGCCGGCCTCGAACTTGCAATTCTCCTCCCTCAGCCTCCCAGAGTCCTGGATATGGATGTGTACCACTGTGCCCAGCTATAGAGATAATTTTTAAAGCTCCATGGGAAAACAAGAGTAACTTGCCTGGGTAACTTGCTCTAGAACTTACTAGAGCCGCAATGCAAGGCCAGGTCAGTGACTCCAGCGTGCGGCTCTGTTTTCTCCAGGACTGCCCTTGCTGTAACTTTCACCCCTGCAAACGCTTGCAGCTCAAAGGCCAGGAGGCAACATGTTCCCTGATGCTGGGGAGCCTGATCTCTGTCCCCCAGGACCCCCACGGGGAGGGCTTTTCCCCAGGGGTTGGCCTTGTGTCTCCTGCTTCCCACCCTGTGAGGGCCAAGGCGCTGATGGCCAGGCCTGGAGGCTCCCAGGGCCTGGAAGATCTGAGGGGCCCCAGGACACCTTGTCCTCCATCCACGATTTGCAACTCAGGACTCAGGAGCCTGGCACGCCGTTTTTCTCGGAGCCTGGGAACACAGGAGACTGAACAGTGGTGAGAGAGGAAGCCGTCGTCTGCACACGTGCCATGAGTCACTCCTAGGGGTCAAGGCACTAAATGTAAATCATTTCATGGGAAACCACTCACACAGGCACTGGCAGGCATTGCTGCCCCACAGGGCTGTTTTCTCTGAGGAGCCTTGGGCGAGAACAGAGTCAGGAGGTGCCAATGGGCAGGCGTGGCGGGTGGCTCACACCAGTCCGGAGGCTGTCAGGGAAGCACTAGACTCAGGCCTGAGATTCTGCCTCGGCCAAGAAGCCTCAGGTGGGGCACCTGACCTTGACCCTGTCCCATTCCACACTGGACTCCTTTCTGTTCCTGGTGCCACCAAGACTGTATCTGCCACAGGGCCTTGGCACTGGCTGGTCCCGCTGCCTGAAACCCTGCCCCTCAGCTCTTCAAAAGGCTGCTTGTCCAAAAAAATGTCCATGGTGATGGGCATCTGTGTTATCCCAGCCAGGAGGCAGATAGTGATCTATGCCAAAACCCATAAAACCCGATATTCTAAACAGATCGAGTTTCTTTTTTTTTTTTTGGTGGTGCCGGGGATTGAACTCAGGCCCTTGTGCTTGCAAGGCAAGCACTCTAATCACTGAGCTAAATCCCCAGCCCCCAGATCGAGTTTCTTGTAAGCCAGCGCTACCTCAAGAAAGCTGTATAAGAACAATTTTGTGTATGTGTATGATACTGAAGATTGAACCCAAGGCCTAAGCTACTTCACCAGCCTCTTAAAAATTTTTTATTTTGAGACAGGGTCTCACTAAATCATTAAATTGCCCAGGCAGGGCTCCAATTTGAGATCCTCCCGCCTCATCCTCCCAGAGCACTGGGATTACAGGTGTATGCCCCCACAACTGGCTGTGTAAGAACAAATTTTACAAATGCTGCCTTTCTCACTCTTCAGATCTTGGCCTCTCGTGACCTCTCTGCTAACATTACCAGTTCCATTCACATCACCCTGTTCGCCCCCTCGGAAGGACCCTCTGCCATCTGAATCTAATTGCCTGAGTCCCTAACTTTCTCCGCAGGACAGAGCTCGTGGGAGCCGGGACTGCATCTGTCCCACCCACCGTCCCAGGATGAACAGAGCTTGGCTGGATGGGTATCGCTCGGGCAGGTGGAACAACCAAGGACAAGGGTCCCAGGAGCCATGGCGGGAGGCAGGCTGGGGCTCCTCGCGAGGCACCGAGCAGCAGGAAGGGCGGTCACTGCTTAGAAAGCGAAACCCAGCCAAGCCATGTGGCACCCAGTCGGCATCACCAGCATCACCAGCGTAGGAAGGACCCTGCCACCATGTATGAGGTTCATTCAGAAAATTCCTGTGGGATTTCCCGGCCCAGCCCCTCTGTATGGCAGGTGCAGGTCACTCCCACCCAGGACCACTGTCCCTCCAGACAGGGGACAGAAGGCCCGGAGGCTGCTCTGGCCTGAGGCTCTAGGGCATGAAATCCTGGCGATCTGGGGAAACTGAGGGATGGATGTCATTCAGGCCTCAGCTGAATTTGAACCTCATGAGCAGACCCGGGGTGCTCGGAACAAAGGTCGAGGAAAACCCACTGGGTGTCACCCCAGAGAGTCGCTCTGATGTAACCAGTTTCTGGATTGCATCAGAAGTGGCCCAGAGTATGAGGGCCTGTCAGGGAGAGCCAGGTGCCCGGCAAGGATGGAACCCCAGCCAGGTCCCTCCCTCGGGAGCTGCTGTCCTCTCGATACAGCTTCTCGTGAGCCTGCAGTAGCAGAAACGAGCAGGTGAGGGACATTTGTTCAAGGGTGAGCCGCGTGGATGTCTGTACTCCCTCAGTCGTTCAACAAACACTACTGGCACTTGGGTGCCAATGGATGAGTGTGGGGGAGACTCAAGTGAAAGAGCAGCTGGATCCCCGCCTCAGCAGCTCCCCATCCAGCGAGAGGAGACAGGCAAGATGATAAAAGAGCAGGAGAGGAGAGGCCATTAAAAGGGGCTCGAGAGAAAAATAAGGGGAAAGGAAAGTGGGGTGCGCTGAGATGGAGGGGTGCACACCCTAATAAAGTGGCCTGAAGGTGGGAGTGTCCTGCAGCAGTAGAGCTGGCCTGCAAATGTATGAACTCTTTGTTAAATAAAGTGGTCCTGAATGGCCTGTCTGAGAAAGGGCTCCTGAGATGTGAAGGAGAGAGAGGGAGCCAGTGGACAGGGTGGAGAGGGCAGTCCAAGCCACGGCACAGTGGTGAAACGACCCTGTGGTGGCAGGAGCAGGCCTGTGGGGGGCAGGAATAGAGGGAGAGCAGAAAGTGAGGTTTGCAGTGGGGTCAACCAGGGCCTGTGCCTGAGGCTGTGGCTCCTCCTCTCTGTAAAATGAGAGGGATCGGGGCCTGAGAACACAGGAGGAGGTGGCCACGTGGTTTCCCAGGAACCTTACAGACCAGGAGGGAGACTGGAGGGAGCCAGGTCCTGGGTACAGTGCGGGACAGAACTGCTTGGGCTCTGTTGGTGGACCGCGTGACAGGGAGGATGGGAGGCCCAAGCCCAGGGCCAGGGCAGCCCGCAGACAGTGATGGAGCGGGGTAGTCAGGGAGGGCTTCTCAGAGGAGGGGGCATCTGAGCCGAGACCAGAAGGAAGGCATGCCCTGGGGGAAAGCAGCAGAGAGGGCTGCCAGGAAACCCTGGAGGAGGGCTGTTGGGGGACTTCCAGCGGCCCCAGGGGCCCTCACAGTGCTGAGCGCGGGCAGTGAGCACCAGATGAGGCCAGCGCAGTGGGCAGGCCCGACCCGGGGTGCTAAGTCAGCACTGAGAAGGAAGGAGGCTTGGCCGCCACCAGCAGCCCAATCAGATCTAGAGCAGGAGACGGGGAGAAATAGCGGCTGAGTCATCTCGTGCCCTGACTGTGCCGCCTTGAAGCCCAAAGCTCGCCCTCCGCTCCCTGCCCCGAGAGGCCCTGATTTCAGGATGACCAGGTCAGGTGTGGGCCTGCAGGGTCGGGGCGCCTTGCAGCAGCTGCACTTGCCAACCGGCTCTCGGTTCCCCAGGCAGCACCCAGAGATGCGTCCTGCTGTGGCGGATGCTTCGAAACAGAAGCCTGGGGTCTGGGGATTTAGCTCAGTGGTTAGAGTGCTTGCCTAGCAAGCACAAGGCTCTGAGTTTGATCCCCGGCACCAAAAAAAAAAAAAAAAAAAGAAACAGAAGCCTGACATTGGAGTATCCAGTTGTTTACTTTTATTTTCTGTGACAGGACATTGAACCAAGAGCTGTTCCACTGACATGGCTCTTTTTATTTTGCATTTTGAAAAAAGGTCTCACTAAGTCGTTAAACTATCCAGGCTGGACTTGAATTTGTGATCCTTCTGCCTCAGCCTATGGAGTAGGCGTGCACTGCCATGCCTGGCGCCAGCCATGTTCGTTTATGACAAGATCTTGCCCTGTTGTCCAGGCTGACCTGGAACTTGCCATGAAGCCCAAGCTGGCCTTGAACTCGGGCCCTGGGCACACCTCTAGGAAACCAAACCTCACAAGGCACTGCCAGAGGACCCAGTCTCCCTCTGCTCTAAGAAAACACTGTCTTTCCTGTCCTGGAATCGAAAGAAGGTTCCAGGAGGGTGTGGTGGCACATGCCTATAATTGCAGCACTTGGAGACTGAGGCAGGACGATTACTATGAGTTTGAGGCCAGCCTGGGCTACACGGTGAGACTCTGTTTCAAAAAAAACCCGAAATAGATAAATAAAACCACACCACAGACTGGGTGGTTTAAACAACAGAAGTCTGTCTTCTCGCACTTCCGGAGGCCAGAAGCCTGAGATCCAGGTGTGGACCACTCTGGTTCTCTGGAGGCCTCCTCCACACTGTGGGAAATGACTTCTCGTTCACCTGGCCCAGGCTGCTTCTCTCTGTGTGCATTGCTGGCTCCCTGCCCCTTCCTACAACCACAAGAATCCTTCTCCACCCTTACGAACTCTTTTAACTTTAATTACCTCTGAAAAGGCCCTTTCTCCAAATACTGTCACGTCGAGAGTTAGGGCTCCAGCATATGGATTTGGAGGGACAGTTCAGCCCGTAACAGCTGGTCTTTTCCCTTATTCCCCCTCCATATCCCATGAAGTGGGCATTATACAGCCCATTTTATAGATAAGAATGCAGTCGGGCGTAGTGCCACTCTCCTGTAATCCCAGCTACTTGTGAGACCAGGCCAAGAGGATCACAAGTTCAAGCCTTGGCCTGAGCAATTTAGTGACTGAGTGAGATGCTGTCTCTAAATAAAATTGTAAAAGGGCTTGAAGTGTAGTTCAGTGCTCCCTGGGTGCCTCCAGGAGAAGAAAGGGTAGAAGGAAGGGAGGGAGGGAGGGAGGGAAAACGAGAAAGAGACGGGAGGGAGGGATCTGTCAGTCCTGCGACTCCAGAACTCAGTCTACTGTCCCCACCCCGACCCTCATAACCCAGGAAGGAAGATGTCCCCAAGCTCTCCCAGCAGGTGGAGTCGGGTCGCCCAGATCTAAGCCTCTGAGTCAACCTCGTCCAGGAAAAGTGATGATAGCACTTTCAAGAGTCACTCCGGCAGCCGAGGTAAAGCCAGGCCTGGCTCAGGCCCAAAGACCCGACTCAGGGCGGTCAGCGGGGAGACCCCAGCCAAGAGGCGGCAGAGAGTAGCGTCAGCGTGCTCTCCGGGACACTTCCAGAACGGCCCACAGAACCTGAGCTGGGGAAGTCTGAGCGCCCCGGCCCGGGTCTGGGTCGCTTCTGGTCTTCGTGCCCTCCTGCCTGCCACCCCATAACAGAGAAGCCCCGGGGCTCCGGGATGACGACCGCAGGGGCAGGTGGGCTGGGAGGCGGGAGTGTGAGCCACAGTCGCTGCACTGTGTGAACCGAAAGAGAGAGAGAGAGAGAGAGAGAGAGAGAGAGAGAGAGAGAGAGAGAGAGAGAGATTGAGAAACTCCTTCGCAGTCAGAATGAAAAGTGAGACCGAGAGAAGCCCAGAGGCTGGGCCTCGGAGAGGCCGACCGTCGGCTTCTGTGAAAGACACGCAACCCCCGTGGGAAATGAGTAGTTCTGGGCTGGCGATGGTGACAGGCTCCTGCAGCACATGTGTGTGTGCACGTGTGTGTCTGAGTATGAGGGTGTGAGACAGCTGTGGTCAAGGGCGTTGAGTGTGTACATGGGTGCGATGGCTCCTAGACATGCAGGAGGTTGTGTGAAGGTGCATGTGTGTGAAGGTATGTGTGACGGGGTGTTTGTGTGTCTAAGTACACACAAGTGTGCAGGGGTGTATGTGGAGCAGTGTGTGCCCTTGAAATCATGTGTGTATACACAACAGTGTGTGTGAGGCTTGTGTGTGCAAGTGTGTGAGGGTATGTGTGCTTCAGGTTGTGTGTGCAAATATATGAGGATGTGTGAGAGGGTGTGTGAGGGTGAAAGCATGAGGTGTACTCGTGTGAAGGTGCAAATGAAAGGGTGTTGTGTTGCACCTGTGCGAGTGCACTGTGTGCACGGGTGTGAGTCTGCGCGTGTGCAGCACTGCCTCCCCAGGAGAGCAGGTGCCCCAAAGCTGCCCGGGCTAAGCCGACCAGGCCAGCTTCACACTCGCTCAGGGCAGAGCTAGATTCTCAGCTTCCTTTGGGGATAAATTTACTTTTCATCAGTACAAGTCTGCAGCACAGAATGATTCCACTCCTTAGGGAGAATCGGTGCACATGAATAACACGTGTTAATTCTTCTTCAACCCTGTCCCCTTCCCTCTCTCTGCCTCCATCTCTCGATCCCCTTCCCATTTGAGAAAGATCTATTTCCCTACTTTCCATTATCTGTCTTTAATTTTGCTCGTTACTTGCAATTTGGGTTTCTCATATAAGAGAAATCATGTTACATTTAAGCTCGTGTATCTGACTTATTACACGTAACATTATGGTCTTAGGGTACATCCATTTTCTTATAAATGATTCAAGTTTATCCTTCTTTCTGGCAGAGTAGTACTCCACTGTGTATAAATATCACATTTTCTTTATCCATTCATCTGTTGATGAACATATCAGCTGTTTCCAAGACTTAGCTATTATGAGTTGTGCTGCTATTAACATGAGTGTGCATGGATTGCTGCTATATGTTGTCTTTAACTCTTTGGGGAAGCTGCCTAGGAGGGGAATAGCTGGGTCAAATGGAATTTCTACGTTTAGTTTTTTGAGGAATCTCCATACTGATCTCCATCGAGGTTGTGTCAGTTTGTACCCCTGCCAGCAATGCAGTTTTCCCACATTCTCACCAGCTTTCATTATTAGATTTTCAGATTACAGCCATTCTTGCTGGAGTGAGACGGAACCCATTGCTGTTTGAGTTTGGGTCTCTCCAATGGCCAGCAATGCTGAGTGTTTTGTCCCACATTCATGGGCCATCTGTACGCCTTCTGCTGAGAAGTGTCTGTTCATGTCACCTGCCCATTTTTTAACAGGGTCTTTTGTTTTGGGAGGGTCTTTCTGAACTCAGAAAGTTCTCCCTTGTTTTGGGAGAACTTTCTGAGTTCTTTATATATTCTAGATGTTAGGCCCCCAAGGGAGTCGGGAATTAATTCTGACGGGGAAAGACAGTCTCAGTGTGAGGGACTGAATATGTCCCCAGATTCACGTACATGCTTGTCCAAAGTGCTTGTCCCTCAGAATGTGGCTGGGTCTGAGTAGGCTCTTTAAAGAGGAGATTAAAGCCAGGTGGGGTGAGTCATGCCTGTAATCTCAGTACCTGGGAGGCTGAGACAGGAGGATTGCCTCAAGTTCGAGGCCACCCTGGGCTACATAGCGAGATCCTGTCTCAAATACATAAATAAATGAAGCACAAGGCCCTGAGTTTGATCCCCAGCACCAAAAAATAAATAATAAAAGATAGATAGAGAGATGCAGGCAGACAGACAGACAGACAGACAGATAGATAAATAGATAGAAATTAAGGTAAAATGAGGATTTGGCATGAGTCTTGGCCTTACGTGAACCATACCTTGGAAAGGGACCAGAGCTGGGCCTCAGCTACCTGGGTTCCTGCCCAGGGCTACAGCGAGAGCCTGGAAGAGACCGCAGCATATTCGCCCAGCGTTCCGGATGGTTCAAGGTAACGCTTCTCCTGCTGTTGACTGCCGGTCACCCCAGTGTCCCTCAGCCATGTGCCTGCACCGGTCCTGACCCTGCCTCCACTGTCCCACCTCCTAACTGCATGCCCCGTGCCTTCCCCTTTCCCATCTCGGTGGGTATACTCCTGCCGGGCTTTCAGGGCCTTCCGGATGCAGGATGCTCACCTTAACTCCATCAGCAAAGACTCTGCTTCCACCGATCACACTCCGAGGTTCCAGGTAGATGTGTCTTCTGGGGGCCACCCCTGGACCCCTCCATGCACCCAGAGATGTTAGCTCTCCCCCATGCCAGTGACCATGAAGACCTTGGAGGGCTGGGACTCAGGGATGGTTGCCTGGGAGATGCTGCCCTTGGGAGGCCCTGCCCAGCAGGGCCAGCAGACCCTGGGAGCCCCAGCCCTGGTCCAGAAGCAAGGAAAGATGGAGCTGGCGGGGTGGCCCTGTGGGGGTGGGGGGCTGGTGAGGAGACCCAGGAAAGGCCAGGGCAGCAGTCCCGGAAGACAGGATAAGAGCAAGTCTTATCCTCCTCCCCACACCCTGCTCTCTTCCACACTGTCACAAACAGTCCCATGTCCCCCGGATTTCCAGGGATGAATGGCTCCCAGATCTCTGGCTGCCCACCCACCTCCATGCCTGTGGCCAAGACGGTGGACCCGTGGGGCTCAGAGTCCTGACTGTGGATGGAGAAGGCACCTGGGCCCCCCTAACTCCCTCAGGCTGGTCTCATGGACCACCCACAGACAGGACCCCCCTAGGGCACACACATGGCCTTGTTAAGCATTTACTAAGTGCCCGGCACTGCACTACAAATTTCACCTGATCATTTCATCCCATTCTCCAAACACCCCTAGGCAGGCAGCAAAGGTCCAGATGAGGAAACTGAGGCTCAGAGAGGCCTACTGACTTGACCCAGGGCAGGAGCAGATACCAACCTCCAGGCCAGTGCTCTGCTACCCATCATGGGCACTGGAGGGGGAGGGTCCCTGGGCTGCTTCTCACTCGCTTGTAGGCAGGACACCCCCAGGACCAGCCGGGGAGGTGGCCAGATTCTGTCAGGTATGGGAAGCACGGCCAGCCGGTGCCCCTCCAGGCAGGGGTTCTCTGGAGCCTCAGCTCTTGGGACAGGACATGTCCCAGTCACACCAAATCTGAGACCAGGATGCTCTGGAGTCTCCCTCTCCTCCGCCACCGGCCCCAAGGCAGGGTCTGGGACAATTTCTTGTGTCTCGGGGGCTGCTGGAGCCCTGAGACTTGGAAGAGAAGTGCTGTCATGCCTTAGCCACCAACAGGGAGGCCTGACAACACCTGCGGCCGGGGCCAGTTTGGTGCCACGCCAGGGGGATAGCCCCAGAGGCCACCCAAGCCACCAGCAGGCACCCTGTTACCACAGATCCAACCTCATGTGACTGTCACCAGCCACAGCAGCCTGGGCTTCCCCTCAGGACTTCCTGCACCCCTCAGCTGTCCACCATCAGCCACCAGGCACTGGTCATCACAGCCATTCTCCTTTGTCATCGTCGCCCTTGCACACAATGACACCTAGCTCCAGGTGGAAACGAGATGCCCAAGTCACGCTGTCGGGATGGGATACAGCTGGGCTCCCTTCCACTGGGGTCTCCCTACTGGGGCTGAGAAGCCAGAGCAAGTCTACAGACAGGTCAAGACAGAACTTTTGTGGGACCAAAATACAAATTCTCAGAAGATCAGAACGTGATGTTTCACAAGCAAGTGGGAAGTCATTCTGTGAAATCCTGTGATTTCTGCTCTCTGGGGTTAAACGGGCTTCACCTCCATGGGGAAGCCACTGCTGGGGCCGCCTACCCTCCAGAAGGGTCCCTGGGAAGCCTCCCTCGCAGCCTGTGGCCACCGGAGCAGGGCCTCCATCCTGGGAAGCCAGAAGTGACGTCAATTGTCTCCACACACCTGTTATCTATGCACCATAACAGCACACACACACACACACACACACACACACACACACATACGGAAAAGGAGGAGGAGGAGGAGAACCAGAAGTTGCAGAAGGCTTCGGCACAGGCAGGGCAAGATTGGGACGGGGAAGTGGTACTCAGCGCCCAGACTGTAGGCCACACCACGGGCCTACCGGGCTATGGTTTCCTGCACATGGAACTAACTGAAGCAAAGGGCTGGAAGCCTTCCAAACTTCCAAAATAATTGCTTTTCTGTAGAAAATGCTAGCCAGATGATTTCATAGACCCAGTAAAGCCTTCTGGCCTGGACTTTTCTGGGAAAGAAATGCCCCCATCAGCCAGAGGCCGCTGCTATTCTGGGTCTCTGGGATGCGGGCCAGACCTATAAGCTGATCTCAGCTTTGAACATTTTGTAGTTTTTGACTTAGAAAGGTTTCTAGAGTCTCTTCTCCCTCTGGCCAATGACCTTCTAACAAAAGCACTGACTGCAAGTTCTTTGACTTAAAATTTCACATGGAACACTGTGGTGGACTTCCTGTGGTCAACTTGAGCAGGAACCTCCAGCCGGACTGAGTCGGTGCGGGTCTGGGTGTAGAGGATCCACCTGAGGATTGCTGCCGACACAACATACAGAAAGGGAGCAGAAGATGGCGTCGGCTGTTTCCCAGCAGCAGCTCTGTTGTGGCCGGTTCTCTCGAAAGGAAATCGGTTTGTTATCCGGTAGGTGTACTCCAAGTTCCAGGTTCTTCGGGCCTCAAACAAAGAATTGGACAAAGTAGACCAAAAGCAGTGTCAAAATGGCAAACAGAGGGAGAAACTGGCTGTGCGGAGTGAGTTTTGGGCCAAAGAGAAAAAGTGAATAAAAGGAGAAAATAACAACAAAAGAAAGTAAAAATACATACTGCACTTAAGCGACGCTATTTGGACTATCACAAAAAGACACAACAGGCCTGGTGCGTCAGGCAAAGACACTGCCTCCCCCACAGCACGAACACTCGCGCTGCCAGCAGTTGGGGCGGTGGGGGGAGCTTCCTCATGGTGCTGCCTTTATTTATCTTGTCTAAATTCTCAAAGAAACCCAAGAGAACTACATTCGGTCCCAAGAGGCAGCGCTTGGATTTTTCACCCCAGGTTGACATCAGCCCCAGGCCACTCCCCCAGGTTGCCCACCTTCCCAGCCAGCCCAGGCCCCACCCTACTCCTACCTCAGCCTGTTCTCCTGGTAGGAGCTCAGGGCCTTGCTGGGTGGGGGATGACTGCTGTTTGCTTCAGGGGAGCTCTGGTCGTCATCTCCACTGGGTCATATCCTGGCTCCAGCAAAGGTTTCTTCAGCCTTTTAGTGCAGACACGGACATACACTGGACATTGCCGTGGGCTCCCAGCCCTTGATTGGATCTTTTTGGTCTTCAGTGCACAGGGAGATGTTCTATACTCTTCCTGCATTTGGCTTGTGTGTGTGAATGCTGTAATGTGTAAATGTCCTGTATTAAATCCACTCTCTTGCAAACCACTGACTCTAGAAAGGTAAATAATACAACCACCAAAACACAGTTACAAATAAGCAAGACCTGGGGACATTTCTCTGAAGACACACGAATGGCCTTAAAGCACACAAATGTGCTCAACACTACTCATCATTGAGGAAAAGTAAATATAAGTCACAGTGAAATGTATTTTATGCCCAGTAGCAAGGCTACTATCAAAAAACTGAAAGATGATGCATGCAATCCCAGCACTTGGGAGGCTGAGGCAGGAGGATTGCTGTGAGTTCAAGCCCACCCTGGGCTACATAACAAGTTTAAGGCCAGCCTGAACTATATAGTGAGACTGGGTGGGGGGGGGGGAGCAGTGATGAAAACTAGAAGTCTTGGCAGGGATGGAGAGAAATACGATGACTGTGTATTGCTAGTAGACAAGCAAATCACTACAGTGGTTCTCAAAAAAGTAAAAACCAGAATGACCACAAGAACCAGCAATTACACTCTAGGTTTAGACCCAAAAGAATTGAAAGCAGGAGGCTGAGGATTTAGCTCAGTGGTTAAAGTGCTTGCCTTGCAAGCACAAGGACCCAAGTTCTATCCCCAGCACCAAAAAATAAAATAAAATAAAAAAATAAAAAAAAGAATTGAAAGCAGGGTCTCAGAGAGCTCTCCACACTCCAATTCACAGCGGTATCATTCATTATTGCCACAGGGGGAAGCCACCCGAGCAGCCACCAATGGGAGAGTGGATAAAAACATGGTGTCTATCCACACAGTTGAAGTGGGAGTCCAAGCAACCCTAAGGACACCTGGCACCTGCTTCATTTGGGTGTGAGAAGAGACACCACACACTGAATAAAAGCCAACTAGAGTCCATTAATTAGCCAGTGGCTGAGCGTTTGCTAGCACATCAATACTTCTCAACCCTGGTCTGTAAGAAAAGAGTGTCTTTTATAGGAAGCGGGCATGGTTACATTTCATAAAAGAATCCTTTTGATAGTTATAAAAAGCCAGGAGTTTGTGTTAGCTACAAGTAAGTTTTTTTAACCCTGTGTTATTTTGGTCATGTTTGGCCAGGAGCCCTCTCAGGCAGTCACTAGTTACTAATTTATGAGCTTACTGCAAACGAGGTGGTATAAGGAAGGGGGTCTGGAGAACAGAGTGCAGGGAAGAGGATTCCCAAGGTGGATAAGGACTAGAGAATTCTTCACCAATCAACAATGTCTGGGGCCTTTTAAAGTTCAGGGCTAACTCAAAAATGGAGCAGGAGTTTGAGAAGACAACAGTTCAGCCATTTCATTCTCCACTGTCTTTATGGGAGAGTCACATCTTTGACTCTAGAGTTTCCAAGGGCTGGTAAGAATGAAGATGTATGAGTTTTATGGTAGATATTTGATGCTGTATAAAAGAGGTCAAGAAGTTTATCAAACACAACCCAAAAATGAGGGCAGCCATTAAGAGCAGTAGAGGGCCAGCTAGGGGAGAAAGCAGAGCTGTCCGCCAAGGGTTCCATCGAACATTTGGTGGAATCAAGAGTAATTTTTTTTCTTTGCCTTGAATTTTTTTCTCTCAGGAGTTGTACGATCTTGTTTTTAAAACAAGGCGCAAGTAAGCAAGGTTACAGAAGCAGACAAGCAAGCGAGGCGCGGGTTAAACTTTATCTTAAGTTCCATAGAGTTGCCTGTGGCGCTTTACGAAACACGGAGGAAGGGCAGTAATCCTGCTGCGGGCACTCTGAGGAAGTGGGATGGGGTCACCGCCGTTATCAGTCAGGGTGGCTGCAAACCCTGAGAACAGGATTAATGAGTGCGTTTCCCTCTTCATAGTGAAATATTACTCGCCCTGAAACAGGAAGGGGCTGGAGCGTAGCTCAGTGTAGAGCACTGGCCTAGCATAAGCAAGGCCCTGGGTTCAATTTGAGTATTATTCTGTTGATGGCGACCCCGGCCTCCCCGCACAGGCAGAGGCGGTGGACCCCAGGGAAGCAGAACGGACAGCACTGCTCAAATGTCCCACGAGCCCGTCTGTGTCCTGACCCCTGCTGGCCATGTGACTGCTTCTCAACGATGAACCATGAGCAGCAGGGATCCAGTGACAGAAGCGACAGGTGCCATGCCACTCGGCAGAGCCTGTCAGCCTGGCCCCGGACGGCTCATGATGGACAGGTGGTGTGACCCACAAGCCTGTCAAACCACTGAGATCCGGGCCATTAACCGTCACTGTAGCGGGCCCAAGCTCCTGCTGACAGGTATGCAGGGTGGGGACAGGAGGCCAGGTCCTGGGTCAGCACAGCGCAGGCCACCCTCTCCGCCGAGAAACCTCAGGAAGAGCGTGCGCCCTCGCCACTTGCTCCGTGTCTGTCCTACAGAAACATGAATTTCACATTGTCCAACCTCACATATATGAGGTGGAGGAAAGACAGTGCTGCTTCCTAGTCCTGGAGGGGACATCCGGGCTCTGCCAAATCTGCCTCCAACGTGCCACAGAGCCCTCAGTTTCTTTGCCTGTCCCCGCAGGGGTTCGGATCACCCACGGCTCCCAGCACTGGGCTAGAGAGGGCCGTGTGGGGCCCCTGGCCCAGAGACCTAAGGGGAGCCCCTCTATGGATGGATCTTGGCTTCAGGGACCAAGTAGGGACAGCTCCCTCCCTCGACATGAACCTCAGCTAAGGAGGCCCTTGCAGACTTTCGCGGCACTGGGGATTTAATGCAGGGCCTTCACACTGAGCTACTTCCCTACACCTTTTTAAATTTTGAGAAAGGGTCTCATGCAAACTCCTGCCTCATCTCCCAGAGTGCTGGGACTCCAGGCCTGCACCACCATGCTCAGCTCCCAGCTGCTGCTTTTTACGTCTGGCCGTCGTCCGGGCTGTCTTGGGGACCCTCGCTGTCTGGCAGGAAGCCATCTTCCAGGGCGCCAGAGCCACAGTGCTAAATGTGCAGCACTCGGGCAGCCCGTGTCCTTCCTGGGTAAGGGAAGGGTGGCCGAGGCCAGGGCACCACGGGCATTAGCAGGACGGAGGGACACCGGTAGGAACAGGAGCTGAACTTTACTACAAACTTGCCACAGAAGCCCCCGGCCCACCCCCAAGTCCCTGCTCTCTGGATTCTCAAGCAGGAGGATGCACCCTGATGGATGCACGCCTCCCAGTGGGCCTCCTCACTTCCTCAAGGCGCCACCTGCAGAGGATGCTGGAGCTGGCAGCGGTGTTGTCGTCCGGGCAGTCAGTCCTCAAGGCTTCACTGAGGGGCCTGGGGGCTCCGACCACATTGGGGTGGGGGCCAGGGCCCGCGCTGGCAAGGCCTGGACAGGGATGGGAAATATCAGAGGGTCCCTGGGGGTGAGCAGCGCCAGGTCCAGCCCAGGCCCTCCACATCTTACAGTCAGGGTGAGTTTCCGGGGTGGGGCAGGGCAGGTAGTGAGGGGGGCAGGGGTCCAGGGGACGCCCTGGTAAGGCTTAGGGGACAGGGCCTTGTACCCACTACCCCAATCCCGCCCTGCTGGGGACTCTGCTGTCCCTGACCATACCAAGCGGGATGGGCTAGCAGCCGACAGCTTCCGGCGCTGGACTTCAGAGGAGACTGAGGACCAGAGGTCGAGGCTCTTGGGGGCTGAGCTTTTCTCAGCCTTTGGAGGGACGATGTCCCAGCCCAGCAGACAGTGCTGTGGAGAGCACGGGGTTAGCGGCGCCTGGCTTTGGATGGGACTCCCCTCAGGGAGGGGCTGCACCCCACTCAGGGTGGAGGACCCCCTGAGCAGCCATGACCCGCCCCCCAGGACAGGCGCCTATGTCTACCCACAGCCTCTCCCAGGCCCCCCCTTGCCAATCACTGCTGGTCCAGCCACCTGGGGGCCTCAAGTGGAGGTCACCGTGACTCCCATCCCAGCCACGAAGCAGCTGTCCCAAGGCCTGCACATGTAGTACCCAAGAGCTCAGTCACAAGGCCGCCTTCGGGTGCCAGGGTGCAGGCAGGCAACCATCCCAGAAGCCATGGTACGTGGCACCTACCTCCCCCAGGGACCCCCACCTAGCACAGGTGAGGGTGAGGCCACCAGCACTCCAGAGCCTGCTCTGTGCCCACCCCTGGGGACCTGCCATGTTCCTGTCCAGCCCCTGGGGCCACTCACCCGGGGCAGGGCCAGCGTGTCAGAGGCATCGAAGCTCTTGCGTCGGTGGACACGGTACTGGTGTGGAGGGTCCAGGACGGACAGCGGGACGCTTACCCTGCGCAGGGGTGTGGTGAGGGCTCGGCCCATCTCTGCCCCCCTCGGCTGCCCCCACCCCGTGGCTGCCCCCAGGGGTCCCAGGTTCTAGTCACCACTCACTGGACCTGTGCAGGGTCTGCCAGGGTCTCAGGGCCCCGCTGGTCCCGCGGTGTTCCACACAGGCGGCAGGGGATGCCAGGATCCGAGGGCACCAGGAACAGGCGCCGGTTGACACGGTAGGAGTACACACCTGTAGGAGCCGAGAGAAACAGCAGATCCCCTGAGCCAGGGCCCCTGGCTGTCCCCAGGCATGTGGCCTCCACCCCCTCCGGGAAGCAAGGCTGGGGGCTGGCACACGGGGCAGGCCCATACCCTGGAAGCCAGCCTCGACTTCCCCGCTGCCACCAAGGCTGCTCTAGTCCTCAGGCTTCCCTCCCGAGGCCCCCCAACCATCCAGGGTCCCCCAGAGCCTCAGCACTCACACTTGTGGTCCTTCTCCACGTCCCTGTCCTGCAAGCCTTGGAGGCGGGGCCTGTGGGGACAGAGAGGACAACGGGCGAGGTGATGGGGGAGCCGATGGGTCCCCACGCCTGATCCCCGGCCCTCACCTACCCCACTCACTCGCGGTGACTGTGGATGCACTCCCTGCGGTGGGCTTCCCGGAACTCCTGCAGCTTGGAGAAGAAGGCCTCAGGCTTGGTGCTGACAGGTGAGCTGCTGTCCAGGGACCCTGGCAGGGGCAGGCACGGGCTGCTGACGCCAGGGCCGGGGTGCCCAGCCAGCAGTCAGGGCATGTGCAGCCCAGCCCCCAGCCAGACTGTCCACCCTGCCGCACATCGCCCACCTGTGGGTGGGGGCCTGGAGCCCCGACCGTGGTCAGGCTGGCTCTATGTGTGTGCAGGCAAAGCATGAGGAGCTAGAGCCCCGTCCCACAAAGCTCCCATTCTAAAGCGATGACAGATGAACTGTCACCAATTAAATCCGTGAGACAATATCAAAAGGTGACATCCACCAGGACACAAGACAGCAGGGCCAGGCAGATGATGGTGTCAGGTCTACAGTGCCAGGGGAGGTGACAGTCAAGCAGAGGAAGGGCACTGCAAGCAGGTAAGAAGGCAGGTGCAAAGGCCCTGGGGCAGGAGTGTGCTTGTTGTCTGGGGAATGCCCAGGACGGGTAATGGCTGGAAGAAAGCGAGGGGTGCAGTGGAAGGGATGAGATTAGGAAGGCGTTGAGTTTGGGGACAAGGAGTGACACAATCAGATCAGCCACGAATGTTTATAGGATTCCTCCTCTGGCTGCCACTAGGTGATGGGAAGCAGCGGCACAGGTCAGGAGGCCACAACAGGCATCTTTGTGGGGAGCAGCACTGGATTCCACAAAGGTGCTGAAGGGTGCTAGACGGAAGGTACTGATGGACCAGACAAGTGGCGTGTACAGACAGAGACAAGCTGACATGTTGGGGCACAAACCGGTCATCCCAGCACTCGGGAGGCTGAGATAGGGGTTCACCACGAGTTTGAGGCCAACCTAGACTATGTAGTGAGTTCAAGGTCACACAAACTACACAGCAAGACCATCTCAAAAAACCAAATAAATACATAAAGACAAGAGGGCACAGCATACACAAACATGAGGAGGGTGGGAGCAGGCGCCTGTGTCTTTCCAGAGAGAGGAAAGCAGGGCAGTGAGGCTCTGGGAGTCCCCACCACCATGGGGCCCCAGCACCCCGACACAACACTGGTCCCTGGGCAGTGCCTCAACTTCCTATGCCTCAGTTTCCTCTCTGTAGAATGGGGACCCAAACAGCGCCAAGAGCGGAGTTTGCTTGTTCATTCAATAAGTGTTTGCAGAAGGCCTCAGGCTTGGGTAACAGAGCAAAGACAAGACGGCCGGCTGAGGCTGCCACTCTCCCAGGGGAGGAGGACAAGAAGCACGTAGTTCTCAGAAAGTCTATCTGGAAGACAGTTTCTGACAGCACTGTGAGGAACCTGGCTGATGTCAGAGGCAGTGGTGTGGGGTGGTGGCCTAGTGACACTGTGCTCAGAGAGGACCTGGCATTGAGCTCAGCCTTGCACAATTGCAAGGAGCAGCGGAGTGAGCTGGGGAAGTACACGCCAGGCAGGGGTGGCCACATGCAGGGCAAGTCCAAGGCTCGGCAAGGCCAGCAAGGCCGGAACACGGAGCGGGGCAGCAAGTGGCCTGAGGTCAGGATGCAGGGACAGCAGATCCTGCCTCATGTCTGGACAGGATGCTAGGTTTTAACAGTAAGTGTCAGGGAGACCTCCAGGGAGCTAAGCAAGGGACTGAACTGATCTGACTGCAAAAAAAAAAACCAAAAAACACCTCATTCACAGCCAGGCGTGGTGGTGCACACCTGTAATCCCAGCACACAGGAGGTTGAGGCAGGAGGATTGCCACAAACTGGAGACCAGCTCAAACTACATAGTGAGACCCTGTCTCAAACAACTCATTCAGACTGCTGGGTGAAAAATGTGTGACGTGCTGGGTGTGATGCCCACGTTCACAGCAGCATGATTCACAATAGCCAAGAGTTAGGAAGGTGCCAAATGAAAGAAGAAAGATACACTCCGCGTGTCCATCGCGACGGGTCAGTAAATGAAAGGAGCACCTGCCAGGCTCAGGGGCAGGGAAGCAGCACGGAGGAGCACCGAGGAGCCCGCGCTGGGTGGCGAAAGTCAGAAAAGGCAGCTCTATGCAAGCCCACTTCTCAGGGCCTGGGCAGTCAATTCCTAGACGGAAAGGAGCCTGGAGGTCGCCTGGGCCCAGGGGTGGGAGCTGGCATTGAAAGGGGACAGGGTTTTAGGTCTGCAAGACCAGACAGTTCTGGAAGGGACAGAGGGATGGCAGCACGACGTGTCATGCTTAATGCCACCACACTGTAGCATTTTTAAATATGGGGAAGATGGCAACTGTTAGGTTGTATCTGTTTCATCTTGAAACTTTTTTTTTCAGTATTGGAAATTGAACTCAGGACCTCAAGTATGCTAGGGAAATGCTCTACAGGGGCTAGGCTTGAACCCACTATGTAGCCTTGGCTGGCCTTGAACTAATGTCGCTCCTCCTGCCTCAGCCTCCTGAGTGCTGGGATCACAGGTGTGCACCACCATGCCCGGCTATTGTGTATATTTTAACACACTCACAAAACAGACAGTAAAGAGGCAAAAGTAGCTGAAGGAGATCAGCCAGGAGGCCACTGAGGCTGCTGAGGGGAGCAGGGCTGCCAAATGAAATGGAAAGAGCCGCTCCCAGCCCAGAGTCGTGGGGGGACTGACACGTTTTAACTGCCCCAAAACATGGCAGCTCTGACTCATTCTTCCATCCAACAGCTGCACTTCCTGGGCTGAGGCCAAGGGCAGGGCTAGGTGGGCGTCACCTCTGCCTCCCAGGCAACGTGGCGACAAGCACGGCCTCACCTGCGATCCAGTCATAGCCCAGGTACGGCCGGAGGCGCCAGCTGCTCTCGGGCACTGCAGACTCCTCGCAGAAGGTCACTCTGGGCTGAAGAGAGAGGCCAAGGGGCTGAGTCTTTTACTGCAGTACTGGGGTTGAACTCAGGGCCTCTGCACTGAGCTATATCCCCTGCCCTCTTAATTTTGGGACAGAGTCTCCCTAAATTGCCCAGGCTGGGCTTGAACTTGCCATCCTCCTGCCTCAGCCTCCCAGAATGCTGGGAATGCAGATGTATGCCATCATACCTGCCACCACACCCCACTAGGGGGCTGGGTCTTAAAGCACACCCTGATTTGGACCTCAAGACGTTCGGCCCCATTTTACTTGTGAGCCTCAGCCTTCCTGCCTGTATAATGAGCTTGCTGCCTTCTTCTCAAAGCGCTCTCTGAAAAACTAACAGCACTCACTTCTCACAGGCTGTGCCCAACACAACTCACTGCAGCTCTTGGGACGCTATTGTCCTGCCCAGGGGCTGCCCCTGAGCACATCTGTCAGACAGGGAAACTGAGGTGCAAGGAGCCCCATCTACAGGTGCCTAGCTCTTCCACGTTACCTTGCACATCCTGCTCTGCCGGGCCAGGATCGACTTTGGGGCCTCCCGCGCCCCCAAACCACAAGGCCCTGTGGAAGGCTCCTGCCGGTCACCGATGACTGGCAAGGGCGCTGAGCAAGGCCTCGGAGGGCCCGGTGTCTCCAGGCGTTGGCACGGGGCAGGAGGCAGAGAGGACACCCTGGAGCGGGCACTGCCGAGCCAGGCCGTGTCACAGGGGTGGCGTGGGTGGGTGTCCAGGGGGCCCCACCTGCAGCATTCATCCTGTAAGCTAGAGGTGCTGGAAGAGGCTGAGGACAATTCTGGGGACAATGACGTCTCAGAGTCATAGCTGCTGCTGCTGCTGGACTCCATACTTGACTGCAGAAGAAGGTCCGGGTCACCAAGGGTGCCAGCCAGGGCTCACCCACTGGCCAGGTTCTGTGCCTCACAGTGGCCCAGCTCGGTCCCCTCCCTCCTAAGGCCTCGGTTCTGCATCCACAGTAAAATGGGCACGCGGGGCAAGATGACCCCACAGGCCTGGATGCTGTTCTGAGCATCAGGCAGCCCCTTATTCTCCCCTGGGCACCCACCTCGGATGCTGCCCTGGCCACCAACTGCCTCACGGCAGCCTGCCCAGCCTGCAGTCGCCTCAGGAGCCCCATGTTGCGCAGCCGGAGCTGCATGAGGTCTTCGGTCTCTGCCATCCTGGGCCTCTCCACCTGAGGTCAAAACAGCATGACAAGGTGCTGAGGAGGCCTGGATCCAAACCCCCTCTGGGTGCTCCTTAACTGTGATGCCTTAGGCACATCCTTCAGCCTCTCTGTACCTCATTCTTCATCTGCTAACAACCAACAGTATAGCCCTCACCAGGTTGTCCTTGGGGATACACAGGGCAATGCACGGTGACAGTTACACAGCAGGCACTCGATAAATGTCTATTACTCCTTTTTTTTTTTTTCTTTTTTTGGTTGAAACAGGGTCTCCCTTTGTACTCCAAACTGGCCTTGAACTATGTAGCCCAGGTTGGCCTCAGACTCACAGCGATCTTCCTGACTCAGCCTCCTGAGTGCTGGGATTACAGGAACGCTCTACCACATCTATTACTCCCAAAAGGACCAGGATGTGCTTCCTTACCTGCTAAAACAGTCAAATTCCCCCCAACAGCCTTTACTGGGAAATCAGCTTAGTTCAATTTGCAGAAAGCAAATAGTGCAAGTCTGCAAACACAAAACTCATAACTGCTGGATCCAACCCAAGTCAGGCTTCTCAAGGACTTCTTCCCCACCCTCTGCCGTGCTCCCACTTTTGTTTTGCTTTGCTTTCTTGGTGCTGGAGATTGAACCCAGGGCCTGGAGCAAAGCTAAGCTTGTCCTCTGCCACTAAGCTATGCCCCAGCCCATTCCCTTTCTTTTCATACAGGAAATGCAAAGCGCAGAGAGGTTAAGCAATATGCCCCGAGAGTCACACAGCTACTCAGAGGCAAAGCCAGGACAGGAACCAAAATCCGGATCCCGGGTGCAGTCAGGACTTTCCATAGCAGTGTGGAAAGGCGAGTGGAAAATAACCTCCTCCTCCTCCTGCCAGCCCTCGGTCCGCAGGGACCTGGTTCAGGGACACACACTCGCCTCTGGAAGTGATTTCTGCAAACGCCAGCCCCGCAGAGCCCTCACACCCACACCTCACCCCGGGACAGCCACCCGGGCCCTCCTCCAGCCGCTGCCGCAGAGCGGCAGCATGCACGCGACCCCGCGGGGTGCGGGAATGGAGACGCGCGTTCACACGTGTCCGGCGTGCTCACCTGAGGGACACAGGCCGGATCCGGGACGGGGTCGCCCTTCACCTGACGTGGTGCTGCTGGCCCGCGCCGCAGCAGTCCGAAGTCTCCGTTTCCGCTGCTCGACTCCGGCCGCCCCTGGGAGGCCGAGAACGCGCAGAAGCCAAATGAAGGCGACTTTCAAAAGCGACGCAGGAGTAAGGGAGCCGGGGCGGGGGGTACCGAGGAGCGACCCCGGGAGCCGGAGGAGGCCGCCTCCCGTCCCATCGCGGCCCCCGAGCCACCCCCGCGGGGACGCACGTGGGACTCCCCGTGGCCCTCCGCCAACAGGCGCCGCCGCGCTCGACCCGGCAGCTCCCGAGCCCGCAGCCCGCCGCCACCCGCGGGTTCCGCCTCGCCTAGCCTCGCCCCGCCCCGCTCTGCGCCTCCGATGGCTATTCTGATTGGTCAGAGGAGGGGCGGGACCCTGACACCCACCGCTTTACTCCGCGTCCCCAAGCGGCGGTTTCAACCTGGGGGCGGGACTAACGAAGGTCTCACAGCCGACTGGTCAATTTCTGTTGCCGCGGGAATGGGGCGGAACCCGAAAGTGAGTTCCGATTGGTCAGAAGTGGGGCCGGCCCCCAACGCGCTGAGCTGCTTTAGTTTCAGCATCTGAAAGTTTAAGGAGACTGTGGGTGAGATAAGTACCGAGAAACCTACTATACTGTTTGTAGATCGTAGACAAACTTAAATTGAATGCCAGCCTTATGCCGTGCATTTGGGCCAGGTCTTTTCCATATGCCATTGCATTCTGGCCTCATAAATGCGGGGAGGTATTTTGGTCCCACTTTACAAAAAAAATAAGTAAATAAAACTTCGTGAGACTATGAGATGAAGGAATTTAGAAGAACAGTTTGCAATAAATATAATCCACTATAGTAACAGGATATGGATGGATAATCACTAAATGGGTCAACAAAACCTCAATAAATGCAGAAAAATCCACCAACCACTATCTCTTTTTCTTAGTAGTTGAAAACGGGAGGTGCCACGTCTGTCTTTGACCGTGAAGAAGTGTTCCAGCATTTGACAGAAGCCAACATCCATTTCTGATTTTTAAAAAACTTCCAACAGGCAGGGACAGTGGCGCACACCCTCAATCCCAGCTACCTGGAAAGCTGAGGCAGGAGGATCCTGAGCCAACCAGGGTAGTTTAGCAACACCCTGTCTCAAAATAAAAACTAAAAAGAACTGGGGATGTAACTCAGCTCTAGAGAACTGGCCTAACATGCAGGAGGCCCTGGGTTCAATCTACAGTTCCACAAATAAATTAAACTTAACATAAAAAACAAACTTTCAACAAACCAGGACAGAAAGAGAATTTCTTCATCCTGATTAAAAAAGGCATCTATGAACTAGCTAAAGTAACAGAGTATCCCATAATAAAAGCCTGAATGCTTTCCTGAGATCAGGAACGGGCAAGGATGTCTGCTCTCAGCACTTCAACTGGAGTCTTAGCCAGTGCAATGGGTAAAGGAAAAAAAGGCATTTATTTATTTATTTATTTATTTTGGTACTGGGGTTCAAACTCAGGTCCTTGTGCTTGCTAGGCAAGCACTCCACTGAGCTAAATCCCCAGCCCAAAAGAAGGCACTTAGATTACAATTGGAGAAAGAAAGCTGTCTTCATCCAGATATGACAGAAAATCTACACAATTCTCACTGGGCATAGTGGCACACACCTGTAATCCCACCACTGGAGAGGCTGAGACAGAAGGATCACTGTGAGTTCGAGGCCAGCCTGGGCTACATAGCACGACCTGGTCTCAAAAAACCAAAACTAGCCGGGCATGATGGCACATGCCTGTAATCCCAGCACTCGGGAGTCAGAGGCAGGAGGATCACCGCAAGTTCAAAGCTAGCCTGGGCTACATAGTGAGGTCAAGCCCAGTCTGAATTACGTAACAAGACCCTGTCTCAAAATAAACAAACAAAACAAAACAAAACAAAAACTAAAATAAGTAAGGAGGGGCAGAGGAGTTGAAGGGGGGGATAGAAAAAAAAGTAGAAGCAAGATATATACTTGGGGCTGGGGATTTAGCTCAGTGGTTAGAGTGCTTGCCTATCAAGTACAAGGCCCTGAGTTCGATCCCCAGCACCAAAAAAATAAAGTAAAATAAAATGGGATTGTGGTGATGGCTGCACAGCTTTGAAGGTTAACTAAAATGGTTGAAATTACACTTAAAAACTGACTTTTAGCGGTTGGGGATTTAGCTCAAGTGGCAGAGCACTTGCCTAGTAAGCACAAGGACCTGAGTTTGATCCCCAGCACCCAAAAAACCCCCCAAAACTGACTTTTATGTGTTTCTTCCCATAGTTACACACCCACTATACAATCCAGTCCTTCTAACTGCTCGACATTTGTCCAAGGGTGGAAACTGTCCACACAAACAACGCTCACATCAGCTTCAGTGCGAATCCCAGCGCCTACCAAGAGGTAAATGGATAAACACACTGTCGTGTCTCAGAGGGCCTTGGGGCCCAGGCCTGGTCACCACCAGGTGCTGCCTGGGGTGCGGCTGTCCCCCTCCTGGCTTCATCCTTACTCTGTCCGCTGCCCCCTGCAGCCCAGGCCCCTGGGAGATGAGAGCCAGCTCTCCCCACTGTTCTGCCTGCCTCAAAGGCCTGGCAGGTCTGCCCCCAGGTCCTCCTTGAAGCTTTTCTCCTCCTCCTTCCCTCCTCCCTCCACATAAGCACACTGCTATCACTTTGTCCCTTGGAGACATGGCAGGCTCCTGCCTCAGGGCCTTTGCACACTGTCCCTGCCCAGGCGCCTTGTACTCTTTGAATCTTTCTCTAGATTTGCTCTCCTCCACCAGGCCCACCACGGCCACATCTCCCACGTGCCTCCACAGCACTAATCTGACCGCCAATGAATTTGGCTTGCTGCCTGCCTTCCACAGTAGCAGAGCAACTTCACACAGGTGGGCTTTGTATCTGCCCTTCACAGCTGTACCTCCTGGGCCTGGAACTGTGCAAGGTGCATAGCGAGCACCTGGCCATTTCACCGAACTAACGAACTTCTTTTGTGCAAAAGGGGAAGAGATCATTAGCCCGTCAAGGGCATTGGGGTTCATGCACAAAAATGCCCCACACTGCTGAGCTCTCAGAACAAACTGATCATTTTTTGTTTTGGTTTTGTTTTGGTTTTGGGTGCTGGCAGTCAAACTGAGGGCCTTATGCTTGCCAAGAGACAGGAGACAGTGACCTCGAGGACACTTCGGCTAACATCTGTGACGTGGGCCCTGCTTTAGAGGAGCCCTGTGAAACAGATGTTCTCCTGAATCAGGCTCCCCGGGCCATTTCCCCACACTCAGAACCAAGGACTACATTCCTGGTCCCATCTCTGTGATTAAATGGGGACACTGCCACTGGAAGGCAAAAAAATCTCCACCCCTTGGGTTCCCCAGAACTTCCAGCAGGCAGAGACGGGAGCCTGAGAAACCACAGGAATGAGTCTGGCCCTGAGTGAGAATAAATAAATAAGCAGCCTTGATGAGAGGCAATGAGGCCCAGAATACCCTCTATCCAGCTGTGGCTCTCCACCTGGGACCAGCCAGCTGAGAATCAGTGGGTGGTAAATAGTGTCCTGCTAATGACAGACACTATTTGTGTGCTGCAGAAAAGGGGTGAGGATTCATTTCATTCGTTTGTTTGGTTTTGTTTTCTGAGACAGGGTCTCCTCATGTAGCCCATGCTGGCCTCTGACTCACATCAATCCTCCTGTCTCAGCCTCTCAAATGGTGGGATTACAGGCGTGGGCCACCATGCCTGCCTGGCTGATTCATTTTAAACGTTTTGTTTCACTTACATGTATTTGTATGTAGGGAATTACAATGTGTTTGTAATTGTGGGTCCCAGTAAAGTCTGAAAGCCCCCAGATTTTATTATTATTTTTGGTGACAGGGTCTCGCTTTGTAGGTCAGGCTGGCCTCCAACTCCTGGCCATCCTCCTGCTGGGATTATAGGCGTGTGCCACCATGCCCAGAAAGCACCTGGATTTTAGAAGTTAAAATTTAGGATCGAAGGCAAGTTCCATCATCCCTTCCATAGACGTTGGGATTTGGGGGGGGCCTTAACTCCTCCGAGCCTCAGTTTCCACAGCAGAGCTGAACATACAAAGTGCACAGTACTTTCAGGTCCTCAGAACCATGCCTACCAGGTGGCATTTGTTAGCTGTTGGCCAATGCTGCAGGGCTGGTACATGGATAATCCAAGTTTTACAGGGCCCTGATTCCGTGCCCAGCCTTGGGCTGGACCCTTGGTATGGTTCAGTAAGCCCAACGCCCAAATCCCAGCCCTTGAAGAACACATCTGAGCCCAAGCAGGGAGACAATAAAATCACTAGTTCACCTTAGGTGAGAGCTGCTAGGGGACACGTGTGTATCCTGCATGATGTAAGCAGGGGACAGGGAAAGAGGGGGATGTCAATAGGGTCATCTGGGCTGACTTCCCACAGCGATAGTTCAGCAGACTTGGAGGTAGATGGGTTGACTGGGCCCTCTCGGGAGGGAGGGAACATGCTCAGCAATTTCAAGGAAGAGCAAGGGGTGAGTGTGGCCCAGCACCGGGAGCAGGGTGTGACGGGCTGAATCCGGAGGCCGCTGCCAGGACTCGGGCCAAGACCCTGTGGGCCCTGGGTGAGGCTGAACGGTGGTCTCCTGGTCATACTAGCTGGTCACAAGAGGAAAAAAGGGAGGGGACAAAATAGGGAGCAGGCATCGGAAAGGAGTCAGATTCTAGATTTAGAAGACAGAAAGTGACAATGGACAGGAGGATGATGCCCCAAGTTAATGGCTTGGGGATCTGGAAGGACGAGGCTGCTGTCAGCTGAGCTGGGAACCTCTAAAATAGATGTGTGGGGACAAAGTGGGTGCCCAAGTCAAGGGGAGCCAGGGGACCCATGTGGAGGGGAGGAAAACCCACCAATCACTCCTATTTACTCCCAAGGGCCCTTCAGGGAAATTTAAAAAATAAAAAAGAGTATGTTTCAGCCACATTCTCAGAAGGCAAAGTAGGCAGCTCCAGGCTGAGTCATTACCTTTTTTAAGTGAATGATGAAGTTACAGAGAAATCTGTGAAGAAATCACTCTAGATTTCCCAGCCCCTCATGCTTCCGAGCACACGGGTTGCCTGCAGGAGTCTGGAGGGTACACTCAAGCACCCACAAGATGCAGGCTGCTTCCGGAGAGGGCGGGGCACAGGCTCGGGTTGGCACCAATAGCCACCGGCGGGCAGAGCGGTCACGCGGGTTTCCAACCAGGCTTTATTTTAGTTTCCAATGTTATCAGCAAGGGTATAGGAGTAATTCAGGCAGAGACATCACCTTAAATACATCAGGGAGAAACTCACTGTCGAGCACGGCTTGCGCTCCAGCAAACAAAACAGAACAGTTAGCAGCATTAAATTAAAGTGCTTTCTGCCATTCTTTCAGAAAAGATTTCTTTCTCAGTGGTACAAATTACTTGTTGTATAAGGAGCTCAAAATTTCATCCCCCAGGGGCTACGCTGAAAAGAATTCATGTTTATTCTATTTTTTTTTTTCCCCAAAGGAACACAGCATTCATTGGGACTGTGTGACATTAACTTTTCCCAACATGCTGCGAGGTGACCATCTGTCCACCAGGTACACGACGTCCCTGGCGAAGCCGACTGCTCTGTCCCGTAGACCGGGAGACTGAGGGTCCGAAGGACGAGTGAGCACTTGGAGAGGAGGCCTCCCGTGTGGCCACACACTACCTTGTTTCCCCAGAGCCAGGTGGCAGCTGGATTAAAACTCAGAAGCACTAGCTCCCCTCTGCTGAGCCCTGCCCTGGGCCTTCTTCCGGAGAGACTGTTGCTTATTTCTAGAACATTCTGCCCAGGCACTGCTTTTCTCAGTTGACACCATAGTGACAGGAACCTTCCCCGTTCTGAGCAGCAACAATCCCAAAACTCAACAACAGGAAGCAGTTCTCAAAGTGAACACGAGGCCAGGTTGGTTGGTGGAGGCTCCGGGTCCAGTTTCCCAGCACGACTATGGCCACTGTCTCCCAGGAGACAGTCCAGAGGCCTGGGGCCAAGGGTGGCTTGGGGATGACAGGGACCAAGCTTGTGGGGTGGGGGCTCTCAGGCCCGTGCGCCCCTCATGGAGCAAGGTCAAATGGGGGCCCTGTTCACGCCAATCACTCTCCAGCCATCCTGCACAGGGCCGACGCTCCCATCTTCCACCCTCTTCCTTCTACATCCTTTAACCACCTAGGCCAGACCAGCTCGCACCAATACAACATAGGACCACACAGCTGCCTCGAGTCCCCGGCCAGACTCAGCCTTTCTGGAACTATTTCAGGTGCTTCTGGGAAGGGAACCTGGCCACAGCCAATGTGGCTTCTCTGCAGGTGTGTTGGGGTGCAAGGGGGCCAGTGTGCGGGGCTGGAAGAAGGTGGGTGTCTGCCAGATACCCCTGAAGGCTGCCATCAGTCAATCTGCGAGGTGCATATCGCGGCGAGACCGTCGCAAGCAGACAGATGACTTTCAACCGGCAACCCGATGTGCAGAGAAAGGCCCAGCCGTGACCCAGTACCACGCTGTCGGGTTGTCGCTCGAGTCTCCTCCAGGGGACCGGCCAGAGGTCTTCCTGCAGGGGCAGGCAAGGGGTGGGGGAACTACTGCTGAAGAGGGGCTTGAAGGACAGGAGACAGGGGGAGCTTTCACTCTCGAGGCAGTGGCCAGGGACTGGCACCGAAGCCCTGGGAGCCACACGTCACTGAGCACAGGTGGCACTGCCCCTCCTCCAAGTGGGCCGCACCGTCCACTATCTGCTGGGCTGCAGGTACTGGTGCGTGAACATGTTGAGCTCGCTGTCCAGCCAACCCGCCTTGTTCCTGCAAAGACACGGTCACTTCGCACTGATGAGCGCTGTCTGCCAAGCACCACTCTGGGAAGGGTGACGGCTGCTGCACTTAGCTCTCCGCTAGCCCTGTTTACCCTATTTTAGAGATGAAGAAAAGGAGGCCCAGGGAAGGGCATAACTGGCCAAGTTCACAAGGTCACGGAGAGGAGAATCAGGGTGTTTTGTTTTGCTAAGTTGTCCGGGCTGAACTTGTGATTCTGCCTCAGCCTCCTGTGTAGCTGGGATTAAAGGTGTGCACCTCCAGAAGCAGGCTCTTCTGACTCTCTGCTTAACCAGGGACTGGGCCAAAGCCCTGTCTGTGGGAAGTCAGTTTTCCTGCTCGTCAGGGAAGGGTTGAGGTGCCCATCTGCAGCCTTTTCCAGGTTCAGCCCCGTCCCGGGGGCTGACCAGGAGTGGCAGTAGCAGCAGCAGCAATAGCAGCAGCTGGCCCTGTCCTGGGAACTCCCCAGGGAGAGTGGTGGGTCGCTAGGAAGTGGCCATCCTGGGCAGTGGCCAGGGAGTGGCGCACCATACAGGCCAGGGAAGGGAAAGTCCGCAGGCCCGGCAAGGGGGCTGGAGGGAAACCTTTGTGCCATGCCACCCTGCAGGCCTCTGACGTCAGGGGCGGGGACAGGAAGTCCAGGCTCCCTGGGTGCTGATGTTATCGTGGGCTGAGCAGGCTGAGGATTTCTGCAGAGCACCACTGTGTTCAGCTGTGGCTGCCACGAAGCCCCATTCCCACGTCACAGACGAAAATGAGACACAAGGAAGCCGAGTAAGTGCTGGACCAGAACCAGGACTCTAACTCCCCGCTGCTCTTTCCAGCAAACTGTTGACAGAAGCTCTGTGTCTTAACCAACACCCCGGAGATGAGGTCCCTATCCTATCCCTCTGGGTGGCAGGTCGCTCACAATGCTGGAGACTCCGCCCTTGCCTAACCCTTTCCTGGGGCTCCGGCACGGCGCTCACCCTCTGCAGGCATAGCTCTGTTTGGACAGGGACCTGCCGGCTTGCCCTCCCAGGACTGCAAGGACTGAGGGTGGAGCACATGTGAGCGGCAGACCCCTGCAGCTCAGGAGAAGGCATCTGAGCCGCAACCTCATGGTTCTGTCGTGCTTGCTTCTAGGGTCTCACTGTGCCCCCAACCTGAGGACAGTGCCATGGTGCCTCACTGAGTCAGAAGCTCTGGCACCATCTGACAGCCAGCAGTGCCAGGAAACATCTAACACAGGCACACAGAGGTCTATGCCATGCCTGAGCCGTACCACAGAGCCTGCCGCCTCGGCCACCCAGCCAGCCTCACCTGAGCAGTTTCGCTTTGCTCTGAAGAGAATCAAGAACCTCAATTTTCTTGTTCATGGCAGCAATTTCCTGCTCCAGGTTTTCCCGGGTGACGTCCACTTGCTGGCACAGATGAGCGAAGGTCCCGGACAGTTCCCTGGGTGGGGAGAAGTGGGGCCACCATGCACAGGGCTGCTTGGCAGGATATTAGAGTGGCCGAATCCACCAAGCAGAGCCAGGCCGTAACCCTGCTGGCAGCTCTGCCAGTGCCAGTCCTGGTTTGGCGGGGTCTTTCCCACACACTGCAGACCTGCTGGGCACCACCGTGGTGAGAGAAGCCGCAGCACAGGCGGCACAGCCCAGCTTGGGTACAAGGCCAGGATTCAGACCCCGGTACCACCACTTGTCGCCTGAGTGGCTGGGGCAAGACACGATTCTCCAAGGCTCAGTTTCCTCATTTCAAAAAAGAAAATGCCAATAAAACAACACCTGCCTCAAAGATAAAGGAGTAGGTGAAAAGTTAGGTGCCAAATGGCTGGCAAAGGTTCTGCCACACAGCAATAAAGAGAGGAAGCAGCGCTTTGAACCCCACACCCGGAGCAGGCAACGGAGCCCAGATGGCCTGTGAGGTGCCGCAGACAGGCTGCAGTCCAGGAAGTCAGAGGCTCCTAGCAGGCACGTCCCCTTCTTCCCAGCTTGGTCTCAGCCCAGGACACAAGGCGTCCGGGAGGGACCCTTCTTTCCCTCCCTGGCCCCAATGCCAGCCTCGCACGAGGGCCTGGGGCCCAGGGTGGGAGGGAGACGGCCAGCCCACCCAGAGGGGCGACCCTCTCGGGGCCGGCAGCCACTCACTGCTGGACTTGGTGGCTGCAGTTGGAGCCTGTGTAGCTGATGACGAGCTGCAGCTTCTCGCTGGCATACTCCACAAACTGCCGCTTGAAGGCCCTCTCCTTGGCCTTGGTGGTCCAGGTCAGGCGCTCGTAGACGTAGAGGAGGCCGTACAGCCCGAAGGAGAGGGCAATGAGCCGCCAGCCCACTGCCTTCCACACCTGCGAAGCACATGATCAGCAGCGCAGCGCCTCTCTGGGGCCCTAGCCACGGCCTTGTGGCTCTGTCACTCCCAGAACGGCCATGAGCCCCACCCGAGGGCCTTGTGTCCCACTAAGAGCCCCCACAGTGTGGGGGCAAGGACCAGAACCCAGACCTAGGTAAGCAGGGTTTTTTTGGGGGGGGGCGATAGAGGGATTGAACCCAGGGCCTTCATGTAAGTTATATCCCCAGACCATTTTTAAATTTTGAGACAGGGTCTCACTAAGTGGCTAAATTGTCTAGGATAGGCTTGAACTTGCAATCCTCCTGCCTCAGCCTCCCAGAGCGCTGGGATCACAGGCATGTGCCATCATGCCCAGCTAAGTAGAATTCTTTGTTTTAAGTGCTGAGGATTGAACCCAAGGCCCCCCTGTGTGTTAGGCAAGAGATCTACCACTGGGCTACATCCCCAGGCCCAGTAAGCAGAACCCTGAAAGTTCAATGCTGGCACGTTGTGAAGCAACATCTCACACTGACGACACTGAGTGGCAGACCTCTGCACATTGCTCCTCAGTCAATGGCTCCTTTTGGTCTGGGGTAGAGTTGGGCTGAAGGCAGCATGGTCATAGCCAAAGAGTAGGGCTCAGAGCCAGGCGGCAAGGCTCTCACACCGCCCGCTGTGCTGCCTATGTGACATTGCACCAGTTTCTTCATACAGGTTTCCTCATTCACAAAAAGGCCCAGGGTAGGCAGGTGTGGTGGTGCACACCTTTAATCTCAACCACTCAGGAGGCTGAGGCAGGATGACTACAAGCTCAAGGCCCGTCTGGGCAACTAGTTTAGTGAGACCCTGTCTCAAAATAAACAGGCCCCGGGATGCAGCTCCGTAGTAAATCATTAGCCTAGCGTGAGGCCTGAGGCTCTATCCACAGGACCCCCCAAATGCAGGTCCAGCCCACAGAGCTCCCCAGGACAGAAACCACTCAGCTCACTGCAGTGCTCGGCCAAGGCAGCACCACCCCAGCAGCACGCCCTCCGGCACCTCCCATCCGCTCACCCCTCCCTGAACAGGACTCATCACTGACCACACCGCCAACCACAAGGATGCCCATGGAGGTCCTGGATGTCAGAGAGGCCAGGCCGGTAACCATGGAGACCATGAGCTCCTCCTGGGTGAGCGAGCCCTGCGGCAGGGGTGGCATGCTGGGGTTGGCAGGCGTCAGCGGGACAGGACGCTGCACCTGCAGAGAGAGTGACCAAGGGGTGAGAAGAAAGTGGCATGTCCCTCAGTGAAGCTAGGGAAGATGGGACACACGGCAGCTCTTCGTTCTAAGTGCAAAAAGAAGGAAAATGAGCTATGCGCACAGCAGATACTTTACCACATATAAGAACAAACTCAGTTAGCATTGTAGTCAGGACATGGCCGGCTGCCTGCCCTGAAGAACCACTGCAGAACAGCTCACAGGTCTGGGGGTGGGGTGCAGACTGAATCCCATGATGCCCTGGGGGAAGGACTTTACTTGCCTGGTCATTGTAGCCCATCAGAGCCCGGCGGCTGTTCTTGGGGCCCAGGAACCTATTCACCAGCATGGTCCATCCAAGAGAAAAATGGAACTCGATGTCCTCCTGGAAGTCAGCACACAGCTTGTCACAGTTTAGGTCGTAGCTGAGGGAGAAGCACTGGCGAGGGACCAGCACGTCTATCTGATTCCGCACAGACACGGGAAGGAGGGGCTTCAAGCCGTCTGTCAGGGACACAAGGCGAGAGAAAGCACGTGAGCTTGAGCCTGTGCATGGTGGCGCCAAGTCTCAGGACAAGGCCACGCCAGCTGCAGCCGAGGATGCCAAAGTTCTGCCCGGAAACCACCTGCATGGGGCGGCCTCACTGCGGCAGGTGGGCCAGCCCTCCTCCAGGGGACACCAGGACGCTCAAGGGTCCAAACTGCTAACACCTAAGCCCATGCAGGTCAAATTCTCAGGCTGGGACAGTCCAGGTGAAAACCCAGGATGGGATCCCCAAGTCCACAGCATGGATTCACACACACCCAGAACCTGGGTCACCGTCAGAGGTGCAGACAGGGAAAGGTCTCTAGACCTTGTTCTCTAGAGTGGCCTGACTCTGAGCTTCAGGCAGCCCTGGAGCCCCAGGACCAAGTTCCCTGTGATGCTCACCGATCATGTCCTGTTGCATGGTCTGCAGGGAGCTGGTGATGGCCGTGGAACAGCGGTCAGACATGTTTCGGCCCAGTCCTTCCTCTATATGGCGGTGCAGTTCCTGCAACCAGAGAGGGAGGTAAGAGAAGCAGTGCCCCACCAGGAACTCCTTCTGGGGAGCCGGGCCCACCAGGTGACCAAGGAAGGCTCGTTTCGGGCTTCCATCCCATCGCCAAGGAGCCCCAGCCCAGAGCAGCAGGGGCTGAACTGCGTCTGGTGGTAACTCCGTCAACAGCCACAAAGCACATGGGCTGCCTCAGGACTCACATTCTTGTAAACCTTGAGGACGACGGGAGAGGGGTGGAAATCCATCTGGTACTCATCCACCAGCACAGAGAGGCGCCTGATCTCCTCGGCCATCGCAGTTGACACCTACAGCCGAGGGAAGCATGCTGTAGCCCAAGCCTGCAGCACAAGGGCTCAACGGACTATGTACTGAGATGGCGGCTAATCTAATGCCTGGCTGATGGGGGGGGGGGGGAGAGTTGGGGCATCTGCCCATCACAGCGGGAGCCCAAGGGGAAGCTCCATATTCTTGAATCAGGGCCACAACTTTCTCCTGGAAGCTGAGAAGGCCCCAAAGGGGAGGATATCTGATCTGTCTCTTTCTCAGCACCCTGGACTCTCAGTCCACATCTCCCGGGAGTCCTTCCTCCTGGCTTCTCACCTGCCTTTCCACTTCCTCCGTAATCTGCTTAATCCGAAGTTTGTAGTCTTGAGCCAAGAGCTCCAGCTGTTTGTCAATAAACCGCAGACGGTCTTGCCGCTCTTCGCGCATCTCCAGGCAGTAAACCCTGAGAGCAGGGAGAGCTGGTCAGGAGACCACGGCTCCATCTGACTCTGCAGAGGCAGGAGAGGAGCCTGCACAGGCCGTGCCCACTATCCCGCCTGCACGCAGTTTCGCACAGGAACCCAGAGGATGACTGACGCCCCACACTCCTCGGTCTCCCACTCGACAGAGAGGGGAGGGCGCTCGGGGAACTCAGAGAAAGTTCTGCCAGCCTCATCGTGACCAGGAAAATGAAATTAAAAAGAGGTGCTACTTTCTCCCCAGAGGCCTGGGGAAAAGGCCAGGTCTGAAGCTGTGGCAAGCACCGCGGAAACAGGAGTTCCTAGGACAGTGCCGGGGGGCCATGTGGGGTACAGGGCTCCGGAGAGCAACACAGCAAAGCTGAGTAAAACTGAAAACACACCTACCCGAAGGCACAGCGGTTGTACCTCTAGGAATCAGCTCCAGGAAGACTTACAGAGGTGTGCGAGGGGACACAAGTAGGTGGCCAGTACCATAGGGCAACAGCGTAAGGAAAGCTAAGACTGAAAATTACCCAGTAGGAAAATGGGCTATGCTCACCAACAGCCAATACACCTGACTGCAAACCCGTGTCAGCAAGGACAGGGAAACGATGATGAGAAGAGAGGGGCAAGGAGCAGCGACACGCACAGGATGACATCATAAAAACACACACAAGGGGCCATTACGAGCGCGCCGGGATTTATGTAAAATGTACTTTGTAAATGAGTGACGGGGTCAAAGAATCAAAGGGCACTTGATATCTTTTTCGGTTGCATTTTAACTGAATATAAAGCAAACACTACCAATTCTAGGTGGCAGAAACAAGGTGGTTTGATATTATTTTCTGTACTTTTCTATATTTTAAATCTCTCCCCAAAAAAATTAAAAAAAAAAAAAAACAACAACAAACTGAGTTCAGGCTCTGAGAATGGCCTGTGGGCGGCACCAAGGCCTCCCATAGGGGTCCGCGCTACACAGGCAGGCAGGTAATCAGGCACTAGCGGCCCTGTCCCCAGCTGTCTGTACGGCTCTGAACAGATCTGGGTGGAAACCTGGACTCAGCCGCCCTTAGGGACCTGCCTCGGGCTCGTCCCAGCCACCCAAGGCAGAGTGGCAGTGTCAGCCCGGCACCCTCGGGCCTCTGCGCCCCTCCTACCGCTGCTCCTGAGCCGCGATGTGCAGAGAGTCCATGATGAAGCGAACGGCCTCCGCGATCTGCTTCGCCCGGACCGTGTGCTGCTCAAATTTGGTCTTCACTGCAGACTGGGAGATGCATTCCTGGAACACACAGAGGTGTTGAGGGAGGTGGGAGCCGCCCAGGTCCTACGGCCAGGGGCCAGGTTCTGGGTATCACTGCTGGGGACATGGCCAGTAAGAGCTCAGGAGGCGCAGAATCATCTGACACCAGGATTAAAGGACTTACCTCAAATCTCCTCTCAAAATTCTGAAACTCAAACATCCTCACTTGAAAACCTTCTGCAAGAGCGCCCCCTAGGAGAATTGCACTGCATTAGTCCAGAGACGGCAGCCAGAGGAGGAAAACGGGACACACAGACACACACCTACCCACCCACCCACCCACCCCCGTGAGACAGCAAGGGCCTCTCACCCAGGACCTTCCCACCACCTCTCCCCAAAAGGATTTCCACCAACTGACTCAGCGCATGACCTGACACCTCACACCTCAGAGAAAAGGAGGACCTCTGTTCCCATGGTTACCTCCTTCCGGCATGCCCTGGGCTTTCTGGATCCTGGCATTGAGCACCTCCTTGGCAGACACAAAGAAGATTCGATCCCCAGCCTGGGCTCGATCCACCACATCCAGCTCATCCACGAGGAAGCTGGTGCATCGCTCCATGTGCTGCCGCCGCACCTGGAGCCCACACAGATGG
>PVJO010007019.1:0-40334 GCA_004026905.1 Hystrix cristata | reverse complement strand
CAGACGGTGCACACAGGAGGTGGCAGCCCCCAAAAGTCAAAGGGAGGCACCCACCTCCTCCATGTACTCAGGCTCCGAGGCGGATGCATCCCAGCGGTTGTTCAGGATGAAGATGTTTGGGCGGGAGAGCCGCTCGCTCACCTTGTGGAAGAACTGCTTCTCCTAGACAGGCAGACAAGGCCTCAGGAGGAGGCTGTGCCAGCCAGGGCCCCGCCAGCCACCTACACGGCCAGGCCTTGGGAGAAGGCAGGGGAAGAGGTACCGTCTGCATCAAGGTGGACTCCGAGTTGGCTACCAGCACAAACACGTCCGCGTCCAGGCAAAACTTGTCAATCCAGCTGTCCAGCTCTGTGGTGACATCAATCCCAGGGCTAGAGGTGACAGGGCCAAACCATCATGGTCAGGCAGAGAGCACAAGCACTGCTCTTCCTGCTGTGAGCAGATCTGGTGCGTGTGAGGCAGCCAAGCCAGGAGCGAGAGAGCCGGCCCTTATGTGGGGAGTTTTACTTCCCACTTCACATCCTTCTAGATTACCTGGAAATATGTGATTTTTAGCACACCCATGTACCACTTTTATAGAAATGTAATGACTTGTAATTTTACTTTAGGAATATATAAAAGTCTGATTTTTTTTTTTTTTTCAGACAGGGTCTTGCTATGCAGTTCAGGTGGGCGCCAAACTCACAGTGATCCTCCTGCTTCAGCCTCCCAAGTGCTGGAATTACAGACGTGCACCACTACATTTGGCTGTAAAGTCTGAATTTATGTGAGTCCAGAAAAACACTAGAATAGTGTATTTCTTGGTATAGTTCTAGCCTATCCACAAAACAGAGGGCAAAATGTTCCCTCAAGAGTTATAATAATATAGCCAGACATAGTGGCACATGCTGTTCAAGAGGCTGAGGCAGGAGGACAGTAAGTCTGAGGCCAGCGTGGGCAACTTAGCAGACCCAGTCTCAAATTTTAAAAAGAAAGGATTGGGATGGTAGCTCAGCACTAGAGGACTTGCCTAGCATCCATGGGTCTTGGGTTCCACGCCCGGCACACCTCCTATCTCCCCAAAAGCCCAGCCCTGAAACATCTGCAGGGCACTGATGCCAACGGCTCCAGTAGGCAGACCTTGGAGGAGACCCAAGAGGAGGACTTGGCTGAGCTGACTGAAAGGCAGCAAATCTTAAGCTGAGCACAAGAGCTGGCAGAGCACTTGCCCAGGTATGCAAAGCCCTGAGTTTTACCCCCAGCACTGCAAAAACAAAAACAAAAGCAGACCAAGACAGGATCATCGCAAAGCGGATAGAAACCTGGGCCTCCCCATTTAGGTCTCCAGGGAGGCCCTTCCCTCCTACCTGTCCATCAGCACCAGGTCGTCCTTCAGAAGTGGGCACTTGGAGTTGGGCCACATCACGCTCACCAGGCTGCCGGCATGCAGCTGCTCATCCTGATGCAGGGCGTGGGCTAGCTGGTTCACGGTCTGCTGGGGGAAGAGCAAGGGAAAGATCAGGCCAAGGAGGAGCCACCCAGACAGATTTCCATGACGCCTGCCACAGCACAGCAGCCAGGTACAGCCGCCCAGTTGGCCACCCCTTTCTTTCACCCCACATATAAAGTTAAGGGCTGGGAGCCATCAGTAAGAACCAACTTTCTAGCTGGGTGTGCAAGCACTCGCCGGTAAGCACAGCATCCTGAGGCTGAGGCAGGAGAATCACAAGTTCCAGTCTCGCTTGGGCAACTTAGTGACTAAGTAAGACCCCGTCTCAAAAAATTAAAAAAGGGCTGGGAATGTAACTCAATGCAAAGGCCTTGGATTTAAAAAAAAGCTTTCTTCATTCTCCCTTTAAGGGTCTTTCCTAGACATCGTCCTAAAGCTGAACCTGTTCTGCATTAATTCCTTTTTGGGTTTTTGGCTTTTGTTTTCGTTTGAGACAGGGTCTTGCTATGTAGCCCAGGCTGGCCTCAAACTTGCAGTGATCCTCCTGCCTCAGCCCTCTAGGTGCTGGGATTAGGGGCAGGCCCAGCCTTACATTAACTCTTTTTGGATCTAGATATGCACCTGGCCCCAAGCTAGAAAGTAGCTCCCTCTCAGAAAAACAAAAGCCTGTGTGCGCTGGGTGCCAGCTGGCATGCAGGAATCCCAGAGCACACAGGAGGACCCTCCAGCTGTGCCCAAGGAGGAACAGTGCTCTCCTCAGCCCACATTCAGTCACTAGCCTGCTCAGCCCTCACGAGGACCACCCCGCCCTGTTCTCAGCTCACCTGACTCCCCCACCACTCATGTTCTAGAGCTCACCTGAAACCCCGGAGGCGCTGCTCACTCCTCGGAGGCAGGGTCATCCTGTCTCGGAGGCTGGTCCCTGGCCCGGCACTGACCCACTGCACCCTGCCCACCTTAGCCGCACCCACCTTGACACTCCTCTTCTCCTCCGAGCCCTCAGTGAGCAGGAAGGCCTCGTGCCCGTCGGTGCCCTCCACCCGCAGGAAGCAGTTGGTGGTGTGGCCGATCCCGGAGGGCAGGACCTTGTCCCACAGCATGGCATTGATCACGGTACTCTTTCCGTTGCTCGTCCTGGGAGGAAATAAGCCATCAGCAAAGCCAGCAGCAGCCAGTTTTGGCTGTCACTGAGGTCCTAAGTCGTGTTCTCTGTAGTGGCACTGGTGGCCAGACAGTGCCCAGAGCAGGCACTCTGTGTTCACTGAAACAGGTGGGCAAGTGTCCCTGGCCTGAGCCTGTGGCCCAACCCGGCTCCCACTTCAGACCCACTCATGACCCATCTCGGCATCAGCCTGTCCCCCACCGCACCTGAACCACTGAGCCGAGGGCCATGCCTGCGGCCCAGGGCATCAGGGCAGGACTCGAGGCACAGCCCTATTCCCCAGGCAACTGCCATGTGCCTGGCACCCTACCTGGCTAGGGGCTTTTTTCCTGTATTCAATTTTAATTTTTTTTAGGTGTCTACAAAAGTCAACTAAAATAGAAAACGTTAACAAGAAAACCAAGGGAAAAAGCTTCAGAACATTATGCAAACCAAACCCACAGTAGGAGCTGAGCACACTGGCCTGCACCTGTACTCCCAGCAGCCAGGAGGCTGAGGCAGGAGAATCACATGAATGCAGGAATCCGAGACCAGGCTGAGCAGCACAGCAAGATCCCATACTCAGAAACAAAACAAACACAAACAACCTCCCCCAAAATGCACAGTGGGATTCCACTTCACACCCAGTAAGCACAGCCACTCTTAAAAATCAGAAAACAGTCAGCACTGGAAGAGTGTGGAGAAACCGAAGCCCCTGTGCTAAGGATGAGAAACAGCGCAATGGTTCCCGAAAGATTAAGCATCAAAGGATTATGTGTATGTGCCCAGAAGAACTGAAAGCAAGACCAGAAGACAGCGTGCTCCACATTCACAGCAGCACTATTTGCTGTAGTCAAAAGGTGGGAGCAACCCCGTGTCCTCAGGTGGACGAATGTCTGCACATACAACAGAACAGTAGTCAGCCTTAAAAATGTGGGTTTTGGCCAGGCATGGTGGCACACGCCTGTAATTCTAGCAGTTGGGAGTCTGAAGCAGAAGGATCCCCATGAGTTCAGGCCAGCCTCAGCTACAAAGTGAGTTCAAAGCCAGCCTGGACTATACAGCAAGACCCTGTCTCAAAAAAAAAGAAAAGGTGAGTTTTGTTTTTCACTTTGTTTCTGTATTACTGGGGACTGAACTCTGAGCTACATCCTTTGCACTGAGCCTTTGCACTGAGCTACATCCTCAGCCCTTGATTTTTTACTTTTTTTTAAAAACAAGGTTTTACAAATTTGCTAAATTTCCCAGGCTAGGCTTGAACTTGTGATCCTTCTGCCTCGGCTGCCCAGAGTGCTGGACTTACATGCATGTGCTACTGGACCCGGCTCAACCTTAAACTCTGACACGTGCTACAACATGGATGAACTTTGAGGACACCATGCTAAGTGAGAAGAGCCAGTCTCCAAAAGACAAACACTGTATAACTCCACTTGGTAAGGTATCTAGAGCAGTCAAATTCTTACAGACAGAAAGTAGAATGCAGGTGGCCAGGGGCTGGGACAGCAGCACAGGGGAATTACTGTTGAATGGGGACAACCTCAGTTTTGCAAGATGGAAAGTTCTGAAGATTGGCTGTATGATCATGTGAATGAATATACTCACTACTGAATCATGTACTTCAAAATGGTCAGTCCAGGTATCTGGGGTACAGCCCAGTGACGGAGTACATGCTTAGCATGCACGAGGTCTTGGGTAACACCTCCAGCACCACCACCAACAAAAAGGTTAATTGTACGTTACATATACTTAACACATTAAAAATAAAAAAGAGCTGGATGTAGTGGCACACATCTGTAATCCCAGCACTTGGAAGGCTGAGTCAGGAGGATCACTGTGAGTTTGAGGCCAGCCTGAACTACATAGTGAGACCTTGTCTCAAAAAAACAAAAAAATTTAAAACTAAAAATAAAAAAGAAATTGAAGAACTCAGGCACACCCACTGCTCCCTGCATCAGGGGCTCTGGCCACGACTTGCTCCATCCCCAGTCAGAAGAAGCCGTGAGGGCTTCCAGACTTACCGGCCGAAGAAAGCCACTTTCATATGCCGCCGGGCCAGCACTTCGCTGATGCCCCTCACTTTGGACAGGTAACCTTTGACATCCAGAACCTGCTCTTCTGTTGTGACAGGGTCCAGCTCTGCATTCCTGTAGGTGTCTGGAGATGGAAATGACAAAGGGTCACCACATTGTTAGAGTTCTGTGACCACAGCCCAGAAGGGCCAGAGTGCTGGCCCCACTCACCAGAAGCTCCATGAGGACACGGCTGTGGCTCCCTGCTATCACCAGACCTAAGCTCTGAGCTCCTGAGTGTGGTTCTACAATGTGGCAGCTGGGACACGACTGGGAGCAGGGCCGTCTGAGTTCCTGAGCTGGTTCTCACAGCTGCCCAGCTCTGTGACCTCAGGCGCATGGGCCTCCTCTGTAAGAGGGAGGCAGTGGCATTTTCTACTCTATTCAGGTCAAGTAAATTAAAACACCAGGTGCTGCCATGAGTACCTGGATGCTAACCGCTTCTTTGCATGGGTATTGCTTACGAAGCTCTTGGCCCAGAGAGCTAGTTACTTTTCAAACATGGTCTTATTTCAGCCTTGCTATCTACTCCAGGCAGAGTCCTGAGTGGCAGAGCCAGGATTTCAACAGGGCACCCTGGTTCTGGAGTGCTGGCTTTTAAGCCCTCCATGTCACTTCACAAAGTCCTTCCTGACCGGGCCCCGCTGGCCTCTTGCTCCACCTTACCATCTTCCTGAATTCATCAGCCCCTCACCCCTGCCCTAACCCCACGCCGGGCTCTGCAGTCCAGATGCACTGCCTTGGAGCCACCAGCTCATGCCCACCTGGCCCCAGGTCTCACTTAGAAGCCTTCCCCAGCCACACTTCCACCTGCAGGCCCCAGCCAGTGTACCCACCACACCCAGCACAGACCTTGCTGCAGTGTAAGTGGTCAGCTTGCCTGTCCACAGCATCTACCACTGAGACTGCACTACCCAATCCCACACCTGGCAGGTGCACAAATGCTCGCTAAGTGGACGGATGCCTGGATCACTGTACTGCTTCTTCCCGGCACCCTCAGCACAGACAGATGGCGAACAAACTCTTATAAAGGACAGTAGCTGAGCGACATCACACCCGACTCCATCCAGCACCGGCACAAAGCAGGGGCTTCAGCTGGGCACGAGCCCCTCAGCACACTCTCACAGAGCACCAAGCCGACAGGCCCCAGTGCTGAGAAGACTCCCAAAGCATCCTGAGCATCTCAGAGACTGCTCAGAGCTGCCCAGTGAGCAGCCAGATGCCCCTAATCTGCCACCAGTCAGCCCCAGCTCAGACCCCTCCACAGCCCTCCCTTACATGGGCACATGGGGACGGCCTCTGCAGTGACAGGGAGGATGCTGGCTCTCAAGGGTGCAGCCACATCGAGAAGCCAGCAGTGACAGGTTCTTGCTACTTTCCCTTTGGAAAGGGCCCAGGTGGGAAGCTGCAGCTCAGGGCTCCTTTGCTCCTTTCTCTCCCTGGCACCAAGAGGTGAGGGCCCCACATTTTCACAAAGAATTCAAAGCACTCATCACATTAACACCTTCCTGAAGCATATGCTGGTCCACAGCCTCACGTGAGTGAGTGACTCAGGCGTCACAGAGGCCACTCTGGGCTCTGGGAGGACAGCAGCCTCATCATTACCTCTGGAAGCTCATGCCTGGCACAAAGCCAGGCAGAGTAGGGCACCTGCTGAATTAGCAAGAGATGCTGTGGAAGATGAGGCACCATGAGACCTGAATGCTATAAACCAGACACAAGAGATTAAACAGTACATGGCTTCTCTTGTATGAGAAGCCCAGAGTACAAATAAACAGCGAAGTAAAAGCACTGCCTCAGCCTCCAAAGTGTTAGGACTACAGGCGTGCACCACCCCACTTGGCCTAAATTTAGATTTTTTAATTCTTTATTTATTTTGATTGGTGGAGATCAAACCCAAGGCCTCAGGCCTACTAGGCAAGGCCTTTCCCACTGAGCTACATCCCCAACCCTATTATTTAAAAAATATTTAGGGGACACTTTCTCTTGCATCAAGCACCACACAAGAGGCCAGGAACAGACAGGTTAATGCGGCTGGACCCAAACCCTTCCTTTCACGGGAGCGTAAGGCAACATGAGGCCAAGGGGCTCTACCTGACAGCAGCCTGGAGAGAAGGTGGCCCACCCGAGGCAGGTGTGCCCCTGGGCACCTCCAGTGGATTTCTCAGGTTCTATACACAACAATCTGAAAATGCCTGGTCTCACCTGAGCCTGTCTTTCACACGTGAGAAAACTGAGGGGACCTGAGACCCAGCCACCAAGGCTTCACAGCCAACCTCCAGACCTGCAGCCAAGGTGCTCCAGAAGGGAGCCTGAGACTGCCAGCAGCTAGTGTCAGGCAGCGGGGCACTCTGGGAGCCAGCCCTTCTCTGCTGATACAGACAGGGAGGGCTCAAATTAGTAACTAGTAGAAAAGGCACAGATGACAGGAACTCCTGTTCCTAGTCCTGTCACCAATCTAAAAATATCGCAGGAAGGGTACCCTGCCCAGGATAACCAGCCAGACCTGAGCAGGGAGAACGTAAAGCACTAGGTCATGCATAAGGTAGGGGATAACCCTCAAAACACTGGTCTGTTCATCTTTTAGATGGGGATAACATTCACCTAGCCCTCGTGTCAGAGAACAAGTAGTATGCAGATTTCTTTTTTTTCTTTTTTTTTTTTTTTGGTGCCGGGGATTGAACTTGGGGCCTTGTGCTTGCTAGGAAAACACTCTAACCACTGAGCTAAGTCCCCAGCCCGGAATTCTTAAATCAATTCTAAAATGCTATTTCCTGTGTCTTCCCGGCCTAAGCTTCCCAGAAGCTACTTCCAAAGGATTCTAAAATCAGAGCAGGCTGAGGGTAATGAGCCATGGGTGCATGTGGCCCCCCAAAGCAAGGCTGTACCTCCCCACTCCCCAGTCTTGGTACTGAGTGTCTCTAGGGATCAAAGGGGGCCGGCCGACCAGGCAACCGTCTCACCTTCAAGGAAGGTGGCACTCTCCTGGATGTAGGCCCCCAGCTGCTCAAAGATGCCATTGATCTTCTTCTTGGCAGTGACGAAGTGCTTGAGAGGGGAAGCATTCACCTCAGCCATGTGTCTCTTATCCTTCTTGACCGTGATGATGGGGTTGCATCGAGAGAAGAGCAGGGACATCGCGCTGCAAGGGGAGACAATGTGAGCACGCCCAGAAACATCCACCTGCAGAGACATTGTGCTAGGGGCATGGCAGGAGGTAGGAGGAGAACTGGGACCAGCTCTGGGTGCCATCAAGAATATGTGACCTGCCAGAACCTACTCAAGGGGTGGAGAGGTAAGAACCTGTGTGAGGAGAAGCGGAAGGAAGCTCTCAGGACACTCTGGCCACCGTCCCTGCCACACTGCACGGGCACCAGACACCTGGAGCAAGGGCCCTCAGCTCAGGCCCAGTGCCGGCAATGCCATGCCTGCTGAACAGCGACAGACAGGGAGAGACAGGGAGGAATGGCGAGGTCACACAGACACGCTCTCTAACAAGCATGGCAGAAATCGGACTTCTCCTTGCACACCATCCAGGCACCGCACAGAAAGCAAAGCGAGCACAGAAAGCAAAGCGATGCTCAAGGTCAGTGATCCTGTCACACTTCCCTGGCCACTCTGCTGCCCAGGAGCCCAATGATGCTGATTCCTAACACAGCTGTGTGTTTGCTTAGGTTGGAGACAGAAAGAAATCTATTGGTAAAATTTATTTGAAAAAACCATTTACTGGTCTCTTGGTATAACCTGTGCATTATAGAAAATTTGGAAACTAAAGGAAAAAACCCCTAATTCTACCACTCTGTGATAAGCATTGCTAACATGTTGTTTATTAACAGTCTTTTTATGTGGTGCTCTCTCTCGCTCTCAATCACATGCATCTCTGCGGTCTTTTTTTTCCACACAGCATAAGTCTCTCGGTCAAAGGTCAAAAGAGGCAGACACATCAGAGTAGGGGGCTCCCAGGTGTGGCTGAGAAACCCTACCCCCTCAAAGTGGAGCCCGATCTGGCCCTCCTCAGAGTTGCCACCGTCCCCAGCAGAGCCCTCGCTCAGGTCAGGGCAGTAGAAGGGAAAAGGCCCCTCCAAGCCCCAGGGGAAGTATAGGCAGTGGTGTGCCTGGCTCTGTCCCTCCCTCATGGGGCAGTCCCTGTCCAATCAGCCCAAGTATCAGCTGGGAAAGGAGAAGGTGCTGCTCACCAGTGAGCACACAGAGAAACTTCTAAACTGTGTCAGATGGTGTTGAGCAAGGTCCCGAGGAGCCCGAAGGACATCCAGAGAAAGTGTGTGAAGACTGAAAACCAAAACTGGCTCTTAGGGACTACTCACCCCAAGGGTGAGGCAGAAAGAGCCACAGGGAGACAGGAACCCACACGTGTTGCTCAAACCTATAAATCCTTTTGCAATGTGACGGATGCCTTCAGAGAGAGGGGAAGGAAGTAACCCCACTTCTGTCTCCATCTCACTCCTCGGTACAACGCTACAGCTCTGGCATGTGTTTTCTTAACTAAGACAACAGGGCCCTGAGAAAGAGAGCTAGAAATAAACTGACTCTGGCTCCTCCGAAGCAGAAAAGGAGAGTCCACAAAATCAGGGTTTAGGGAGCAGCAGCAGAGGGAAGCGCTGGGTTGGGAATATAGCTCAGTGGTAGGGTGCTTGCCTGGCATATGCAAGGCGCAGGCTTCTATCCCAGTATTGAGGCAGAGAAAAGGAGGAAAAGGCCACACACAAAGAGAGGTCTGGCACAGGGTATGACGAAGCGTTGCACATGACAGATTTTGGAACCAGGAATAGTCAGGTACAAATCATGACTGTAGCTGGGCGTGGTGGCACACGCCTATAATCTTAGCACTGGAAAGGCTGAGGCAGAAGGAGTACCACAAGTCTAAGGCCAGCCTGGGGCTACATAGTTCAAGGCCAGCCTGAACCACATTGAAAGATCCTGTTTTAAAAAAAAAAAAAAAAAATCACAACCGTACTCTTTCTGGGCTGTATAAACTTAAACAGGTTATTTCATTCTAGAACCTTGATTTCTTTATGCGTGCCACAAGTACAATACATGTAAACTGTGAGATGACTAAAGATGATTATGCAAGCTACATGCTCAGCAAATACACACACAAACACACAGACACACACACACACACACAGAGGAATCAAAGGTAGTTTTACATGGTTTAAAGCAGCAATAATAAACCACCAGCAAGATCACAAGTCTCCCCAAAAAACCCCAGCTGGCAAGGAAAGTTAACTCAACCAACCACCTCGGAAACTGAGGAAACAGCCCCGCTGGGAAGATCAGAAGTGACTTGCTTTCGGGAGATAAATTCTCTGATAGCAGCTGGGGCTGAGAAGCAGGTGCTTTTTAAATTCTAGTCACTGTGCAAGCCCAGAGGATATGAAACTAAAGGCATTCAGGGGAATGCATATCAGTAAAAGTTTAGTCTTTCAAGGTTAAAGTCTGCAGAAGTTCAGCCAGTCCAGGACCTGCCCTGTGCTCACCATTACAAAGCCTGCAGCCACAAGTCCCAAACACCTTATGAAACCCACCAGGAACTCCTCCAAGCTCTGTGATTACCTCTGCCGATTCCCAAGCTGAGATTCTGCACTTAACCCTGCCTTCTCCGGGAACACTCTTTCCTTGTTCACCCATGTGCCATACTCCTACCGTGCTAGGCCCAACTCACGTGTCACCCTTTCCAGAGAAAATGCATGCCCTCACCGGACTCTGGCCCCAGCTATCCTCTGAGCTCCTTGAGAGCCAGTCTTCAAGAGCAGGGACCTCTTTCCATCTCACCTTTCTCTCCACAACTGGGAGGGAACACCCCTGAGGGACACAGCCCTGGACACACAAATCCACTTTCTTCCTAGTAGTGTTTGGAGCTCAGTGAATCAAAAGAGCTGAACAAATCCTTCAGATTCTTAAATTCAATGCTTCCAAAGAGCAAGCTGGACGTATACATGTGCACAAAACGACCAAAGTTGCAAAATACATGCATGAAAGCCAAGACGGAGCCCTCACTATCTCAGGGCTGTCTGCTGGCCTTTCTAGCTCGCCCAGTCATGGGAAGCAGCTGGGTTCCTGCTCTTCCTCTGGAAAGCCATGAAAGACCCAACTTGGCCACAGGGCTCAGCGCCCACAGGGCCCATCCCCCAAGCACAGCCAGGCTAGAGGATCCAATTCAAGTATCAGCTGCACACTAAGCAGTATACTTGGAGCTTTTGTGACAGGTCAAAGTGCTCTTGATATTATGGTCTCAGATAGTTTACAGCAGTATTTCCTAGTGTGGTCCACAGAACTCTAGCTACACCCATTATTCCATGTAAAAAGGGTTCCGTGCTAGAATCAATTTGTAAAATACTATATGCTGCCATCCCTCTCCACTGGCACGTATGGACACAGTAAAGACTTTGGGAAGGAAGGCGAGTTTTAATATAACCTAATTGTATTTGATCAGCATTTCAAGCATTTATTCAATGAAGAAACTCCTCTGTGTAACAGGCTTTAAAATTCTGATTAGAGCCAGGTGTGGTGGTGTACTCCTGTAATTCCAGCACTTGAGGCAGGAGGATCACCTCAAGTTCAAGGCCAGCCTAGGCTACATAATGAGTTCAAGGCCAGTTTGAACTATGCAGAGAGACTCTGTCTCAAAAACAAAACAAAACAAGAATTCTGATGATCGCACTCCAGGAAAAGGCTCTTTCATCCTGGTAGTCTTCTGGTCTCACTCCCCAAAAGTGCCAGGGGCACAGTATTAACAGATATTAACCTAAGACTGGAAACAAAGCCAATTTGGAATGAAACTGCTATTAGCATGTCAAGGTGATCAGAAGCTTTGCCTCAATCTAGGCCAGTGGTGGCAAACCTGTAGCGAACTTATGTCACAGCGGGCTCTTTGTATCACTGAAAGCTCTAAAAGGTTCACTATCACTGAACTAGGCTATTAGTTGAGACGTATTAGGTATTTAAGGTATAGACACAGCACTAGCAAAATTCACTGCAAGGTGTGTTTGGATCCCAAGCACAGTCCCTGAATCCACCTCCTTACCCAGTTTTAGGCACAGCAACTCCTAGCAGGGAAAATAAAATGCATCCACGGATCGTCTGCTGGCACAACTGGAACAGAGGAGAAGCTGAGAAATTGAAACAGAAGAGTATATAGGGTAAAGGGGCAAAGCAGACTCTTAGAAGAACTGTGATAAGGAGCCAACTCCACTGGGCAGAGCCAGGGAGAAGAACCAGTGCAGCAGAGAAGAACAAAAAGGGAGATAAAGACTAATTCTTCAGGGATGCCAGGAGATCCTGGCCACTTTAAACATGTTCTCTCAGCAACCAGTGAAATCCTTCACGGAAGTAGAAAGGACATAGAGTGCTTTTTCTCAACACAGTTTGCAATGCACTGTCTCTATGCAAAGAGGACCCCTTCCAAGAAACTTGCCATCCAAGGGCCGGGGCTAGCACAGCACAGTACACTCCTTGCCACTCAACCCTGATTCAGGGCGCCAGGGGCCACAGCTATCACTTACTTTTTGGATGGTAAGAGATCTTCAGAGGGTGGGCATCATGAACACGGCTGGAGTCAAACTATAAAAAGAATCTGAGTTCTCCCTTGTGCTGTCTCAGGTCGAGGCTGGCTGTAGATGTTGTTGACTCCACCTGTCCCGCCTTGCTGCAGAGGGAAGGAGAGATGTCAACAGGTGGCAACAAACAAAAACAAAACAAAACAAAAAAAACACAACCGGTGTGCACAACATGTCTAATCAGGTTTTAAAGCCAAACAAACTCCTCCCTGAGGGAAGCTTACTCATTGAGGTCTTGGGGTGCTAGGCTGGCACCTGAGGAGATGCCCTGGGGAAAACATAACACAGGTGTGGAGCATCCTGGGTGTGCACAAACATGTGTTCGGCCATGTGCTGGTTTAAATCTATCGAAGTCCCCTACAGGGGATCTGGTAAAGGCACTTCCAGAGTGGGGAGGTGAGAGGAGGGAGCAGAACCCGAACAAGTACTGGGATTGAGGACTAAGTGCCAACTAGAGACAGGAGGAGCAGGGTGAGGAAGTGTAACTGATTAAAAGCCCATGTGTTCCAGCTGCCGTGAAGCATCTCACTTCATTCTCAATTCTAGGGGGGTAAAAAGAGGCTTGGAATACTTGGAAGATTTACAGACTGCTAGTCTAGAGGCCACGCAGAGAACTGAGATACTAGTTCTCTGACTCTAAAGCTCACTGTGTTTTTCAGCTACATGAGGCTGTCTCTCTGCCCTTCTTTGAGGACAGGAGAGGAAAATCACAGTCCTTCCTTTTCTGAGAGGAGAGGGAGAGAGATGATAGAGAATTTAAAGAATTAGAGCAAAGATGGATTTTAAAAGAGGGGGACGAACAGCGTTGCCTTCCTGCATCCAAGCAGCTATTTTTTCAGCATTTTCTGCGTTTGTGTATGTGTGTGCTAGGCGCTAGGGTTAGAGACAAGAACAGTCCCTGCCCCCAAGTGCATTACGGTGCGATGAGAAGTCATACGAGTAAGCAGACCGTGTACTAGAGCGCAATAAGCGCCCGAGTAGGGCAGGGCAGGGCGCTCCGGCAGCGAACGGGCGCGTCAGGCACTGGGTAAATACTGGCAAAAGAAGGGAACTGGGGGGAAAACCGGAAAGGGGCAGGAGTGGAATGTGGTCATGAAGGCTGGGAAGGCGGGCGATGGGAGCTCCAGGGGACCCCACGCCCCAGTCCCAGGTCCTGCGTCCCGCCCCCTCCTCTCAGGGCCGCGGAGAGCCGCGCTTCGAGGCCAGAGCGTAGGGACGCCCGTCTGGCCTGATCCTCAGCCCTGAGAGCCCCAGGGTCCCACCAGCCCAGGCTGGGCTGCTCAAGGCCCTCCGGACCGGGGCCGGCGAGTCCCGCTATCCTGGCGCACTCGCCCTCTCACCTTCACCTTCCCGGCCTCGCGGCGGCCATCACACCCACGACGTCACCAGCGAGCGCCACCCCGAGGGGAGGCGGGAGGAGGGCGGGGACGCGCGCGTCATCAGCAGCCGGCGGCTTCCCGCGCGGCGTGGACGAGCCGGTGGATTCCGAACTCAGCCAGTTGGACCTTACTACTCCTATGTCCCAGTGGTCTCAAGATTCCGCCCTTTGAAAGACACCACGACGAGCTGTTTTACTGCCGGTGCGTCCCAAGCCGATGACGTAAGAGCCTGGGGCGCCCGCTGCATCATGGGAGCTGTAGTTTCCGCGGGCGCCGACGGCAGCCGGCCCAGGGGGGCGGGGGGGGCGGGGGGGCAAGGTGGAGCGGGGCGGAGCCTCCAGCTGTCAAAGGGCAAGGAAACAAGTGGTGTGGATTAGAGCTTCCCCTGTTTGGTTTGTTGCCCCAGAATCTTGACTTGAGTCTTGTGATTTTTAGAGACGCACCCTCTAGAAGACCAGGCGGTTAGGGGCACTGACTCATCCAGGGAGACAGGCAGGCTGGGGCCGGCTGCCCTTCAATCACCTTTGTGGAAGTGGGACATCAGCAGCAACGTAGCAGGCCCAGAGGGTGACTGCCCAAGCTCACAAGTCTGTACCAGGGCCCTCATTTTGTGTCAGGCACTAGGAGACAGCAGGAGACAGCTTCAGCAGGGAGCCTGCAAGCCTGGGCTGGCACATCAGGCACCAGTCACTGTTGAGTGGCTATTGAGTTCCCACAATGCAGCAGGTGCAAACTGAGATGTGCCCCAAGACTTGGGTGAAAAAGAATGTAAACCATCTCATTAGTATTGTTTTTCATTAGTATTTTTATATTGATGGCATGTGGACATTATATTTTGGATAAATTGAGTTAATAAAAGAATTACCTAAATTTGCCCGTTTCTTTTTACTTTTAAGTGTGGCTACTGGGTTGGGGAGTTAGCTCAAGTGGCAGAGTGCTTGCCTAGCAAGCACAGGGCCCTGAGTTCGATTGCCAGTGCCAAAAAAATAAATAAAAGTGTGGCTACTAAACCAGGTGTGGTGGGGCTCTGAGAGGCTAGGATAGGAGGATTGCAACTTCAAGCACAGCCTGGGCAATTTAGTACTGTAATATCCTATCTCCGAAGACCTGGGGATGTAGCTTAGGGTGAAGGCCCTCACTGCACCAGGATCCGGCTTCCCAGTGACAGCCCTGCCCCATGCCCAGGGTAAAATCTAGCCAAACAGTCTCAAATCAGTACTCTGGTGACTATCCTGGGAAGTGGGTCGGAGGGAGCTGTTCCTCCCTGACCAACCTCGGGGTGGCCTCCTGACTGGACAGTGGGCCACACCAAGGCCCTGCTTCCAGGTGTGACCAGGGCTCTGTCTGGGATGTGACGTTTTCTGCGGCCTCAATTGCCAGCTGACTCTGTCACTGATTGTTTTCTCCTCCATAATCTCTGGCCTCTCTCAGGGACTCTTAGGGCAGGAACCATGAATTCCATTTGTCATCCGAAAAAGGTTGAGTGTTACAGTTAAGAACAAACCCCTGCTGGCATGTAGCTCAGTGGGAGAGTATGTGGTTAGTATGCTCGAGGCCCTGGATTGGATCCCCAGCACCCTCCACAGAAACAAAATAAATTCTAACACACATACGAACACATGAATGCACACACATGCACACATCAGCTCAAGAACTTTGTTATGGTTTAGATCTTAGACCGTCCCCCAAAAGTCTCATGTGTTCAGTGGTGGGACTTATGGGCATAGATGGGATCGTGAGGGTGTGATAATCTTCAGTGAACTGACCCATTAATGAGTTCACAGCCTAATGTGTTCAGACCAGGCCATCCGTCTCCTAGGGGGGCGATAACCTTCTCAACAGAGAGCATGGGGTTATACCAGGCAACTGCTCCTCCTACTTGTTCTTATGTCACTGTGACATTGACCAGTGCTCATAATGAGCTGCATTTAGCTCTTTCTGTCCCTGCCTCCCCATACTGCTGGCTGCCAGTGTCCTGGGGCAGGGTATCATATTGCTTCAACTGCTGAAACCACATTCAAATCCCTACCACTTACTTGCCGTGTTCTCCAGCCAGTGACTTGACTTCTCTGAGCCCATTTCCCAACATGTAAAAAGGAAATAATAGTTCCTACCACAGATCACTGTGTGCTGAGTGCTTGACATGGTATAATGTACAGCCTGCAGGAAGTGGATAGATGGTAGTTCTTAGGACTAGTAAATGCCCAGATGCAACCCGAAGTCTAAGCCCAGGGTGCCAGAACACCAGAAGTCCTCCCTGTTCACGTTTGCAGGCAGAGTGGGGTGGGGTGGGCATCCAGAGGGGGAGCTGACATCTGATGCAGGTCTGGACAGGAAGAAGTTTGCCCCAAGCAGCCAGCACCTGGCTCACAGCAAGGGTTTCCGGAATAAACAAATACCACAGAGGTCACATGGCACCGGGTCTAGGCAGCAGGAGTCCCAAGTCTGCTGACACAACCCTTCCTACCAATCAGGGTTTCTTCTTTTTCTTCTTTTGGTTTTGTTTTGGTTTGGTTTAAGACAGTCTCACATTGCATTTTAGGCTGGTCTTGAACTCACTATGTAGCCCAGGTTGGCCCCAAACTCACTGTAATCCTCCTGGCTCAGCCTCCACAGCCCTGAGATTGGAATTATAGGCGTGCACCACCATGCCTCGCAACTCAGGGTTTCTTAACCACCCCCAATCCATCACCTGCTGCACACACACATACTTGCCAGCCCAAAGCACCCTCTCCACCCTGTGGTTTGAACACCTTTAATAGAACTCTCCTACTTCTGACCATCCCTCTCTCCAGAGGCACTGGGACAGGGTGACCAAGTGCAGTGTGGACTGTCCCTCTGCTCCCCCGAGCTGTAACAGAGAGTCCATCAGTGTCCTCTGGGAGGTTTTCTGAGTCACTGTCTCCAGGGACAAAGTTTGCTGTCATGGCAGAGCCTGGAGGAAGGGGCTGCGGCAGCCCAGGGCCCAGGGTGGGAGTCTACCCTGATCAGGTCTCTGTGTTGCCCCAAAGCGAGAGGCAGAACCCAGAGGAGCTGCCTCCGTGTTGGAGGAGCTCTGGGGCGTGGCTTCTCCCAGACTTGGGTAGCCTGTTCTGTTTAAGTCGTGCCCAAGGAAGAACGGAAGAGGGTACTGGGTGTTCTGGGGGGAAGATGAGTCACTAAAAGTATGAAAGTGATCCCTGCCCCCTGGGGCACCACAAAAGCCCCAGCCCGGAGGCTGCTGTGCCAGGCAGTCCCTCCAATGGCAGCTCCGAGGGCAACAGAAGTCAAGGGCCCAGACGCCGCACCAGGATCGCTGGGACCCCGAGACCCCAGGGGCTGCTGGGCAGTGGTTGTCAGCGAAGAGGAAAGGTCCAAGGGGCTGGGCTTGGATAGTTAGGGATCCACGAAGGAGACGGCGATGTAGCGGGTGCCCTTGGTGGTGGGGAGCCCCTCGTGGTAGTGTGTGAGTCGCCCAGGGTGCATGAGTGCCCAGCCCTTCCTTGGGGCTCGGATGGAACAATTGTAGCGCAGGAACCGACAGCCCCCGCCCTGGAAGAGAAAAGGAGAGGAAGGGTCAGTGCTATCCTATTCGCTGACCTGCCACAGCCACAAGAAGCCCGGAGACGCCCTGTGGAGTGACGGCCACCAGCTGCCCAGGAAGACAGCAAGCAAATGTCACTCTGCCTTCCACTAACTTTGTGACCGATCTTGGTTGCCTCTTCTGTAAAATGGGGTTAGACTGCACTGAGGTGTGAGAATTGGCTCGACGGTAGAGAGCTGGGTTAACATGTGTGAGGCCCTGGGTTCCTTCCCCAGGACCACCAGAAAACAATGAAACAAAAGCAAAACAGTTGCTTAAGGAGTGCACCGAGGCCTACTCGCTCCCTAACCGACCGCAGGCAGAGGCCTCCATGTCCTCCCCCAGCCCCATCTGGGCCCACAGCACCCTCGCTGCTCCCGGAGCAGCCTCCTTCCTCCAGCAGGAGGCAAGCCCTGAACTCCTGATCACTTCAAGCCATGACCTGCCTGACCTCATTTGTTCTCACAGCTCTAGGGGCAGCACTCAGCTTTCCCACCTAACATGTGAGCAAACAGGCTAAGAAACGTGCCTGAGGCCGCAGAGCAAGTGCAGGGGGAGGCAGGACCCAGGGCCAGTCTAGCCCCAGACATCCTAAAGGTCACGCTGTCACCTCTGAAGCCCCCTCCCTCCTGCCATACGTTGCCCAGAGCCCAGCCCTTCCAGGAAGCCACCCCAACCCGTGCAGGGGCACCTGTCTCCAGGGCTCTGGTGTAGCCCAGGTCCCCTGCCCCACTCACCTCATAATCCTCCCCCACCCGGTTGAGGGCGATGTTGACGGTGAAGGTGGAGGCGTCATGGTGCGGCATCAGCGATGGCTGCTCGTCTGGCTTGTAGCGGACAACAAAGGCCAGGTCAAACTGGGCCTGTGCAGGGGAGGGGACGAGAGAGGGCGGTGAGGACAGGAGGTCCAGCCAGGGCCTGTCCCATCGGTGGGGATGTCGTGTCCCCAGATGCCTGGAAGGGTGCCAGACAGAAAAGATTCTCAAGAAAAATACAGAGAAAGAAGGGAGTGTGGAGGGACAGAGTGGGGGGGTAGAGAAGGAAAGAAGGAATGGAGGAAGAGGGAAGGAAGCAAGGGAAGGGAGGGAAGCAGGAACGAATCTAACCCTCATGACGCTGTGTGCCACCATCCAGGCCACTGTTTCCTTGAGAGCAGTTGGAGCAACCCAGAGCAGCAGTCTGGAACAACCATGCGAGCGGGGACAGAACTGAGCCAGCCAGAGAGTGACAGAGCCCAGGACGCAGCAGACAGATACATGAGTGATGGTGCTGGAGGAAAACTGAGGGAGGAAAGGGCATGTGGGCCAGCTGCCAGGGGCCTGGTGGGGGGCAGGTGTAGGAGCCACAGAGGCCAAGGAAGATTCAAAAGGGCCAAGCAGAAGGAATAGCCAGTATCAAGAAATCAAATAGTAAGTGCTGGTGAGGTGGCAGGGAAAAAGGGATACTAGCACTGCTGGTGGGAGTGCAAGCTGGCAGGGCCACTATGGAGATCAGTATGGAGAGTCCTCCAAAAAGTAAAACTAGCCAGGTGTGGCGGCACACGCCTGTAATCCCAGCACTCGGGAGGCTGAGGCAGGATCACCACGAGTTTGAGACCAGCCTGGGCTACATAGTGAGTTCATGGCCAGCCTGAACCACATAGCGGATGCTGTCTCAAAAAACCAAACAAACTAAAACTAGAAATTCCATCTAACCCGGCTATTCATTCCCCTTCTGGTATCTTCCTGAAAGAGTTACAAACATCACATTACAGTGATACGTGCATATTCATGTTTATAGCAGCACAACTCATAATAGCTAAGTCTTGGAAGTGACTTGTATGTCCATCAACAGATGAATGGATGAAGAAAATGTGGTATTTATATACAATGAAATACTACTCTGTCGGAAAGAATGAACTTGAGTCATTTGTAGGAAAATAGATGCACCCTGAGACTATAATGTTAAGTGAAATAAATCATACAAGCTTAGTGTATGGTTCCTCTTATATGAGAAACCCAAAGTATAAATAACCTAAAGGGCAAATAAAAGATAGATATAGGAAACAGGGAGATAGATCTTTGTAAAGGGGAAGGAGACCAAGAGATAGATAGAGGAGGAAGGAAGAGGAGGGAAAAGGGATGTAAAAAGAATTAAGATGTGTTATGTACATATACCAACTGCCCATGATGAATGTAATCATGTACTGCAAACATAGACTAACAAATTTTTTTTTTTTTAAATAGGGGAAAGGGGCTGGGGATTTAGCTCAAGTGCTAGAGCGCTTGCCTAGCTAGCACAAAACCCTGAGTTCGATCCCCGGCACCAAAAAAAAAAAAGGGGGGGAGGTGGTGAAGTGCAGTCAGAGACAAAGGCAGCGTCCTGTTGGGACCCTAGTGCACCTCAAAGTCCTGCCTCCCCACACCCTGCCCGATGTGGGGCAGACCCCGCTCCTCCCTGGGAGCCCAGCATCTGTCCTCTTCCGAAAGCTGCGACAGCTTCCGGGCCCACCCCGCCCTGGCTCAGGCGGCACCCGGGCCCCCACCCTGGTGTAGTAGCCGGGGTACAGCTTCTCCGTCATGGGGGCGATGTACTCCACCAGGAATTTGTGCCACTCCCGCTCGAAGCTGATCTGATTCATGTGGATATCGATGGTTGGCACGTTTTCATAGCCGCCCTGGATGCGGTTGTCCTAGAAGCAAGCGTGGTGAGTGCTAAGACGGCCCCCCAGATTCCTGTGCCTGGTACCCAGGCTCTGCCTCATCACACCCCCAACCTGGGCATAGGATGCGACTGGGTAACATTAGGTGCAGGGAAAGGAATCCTGCCACTAACCACGCAAGCTCAGAAAGGGACCCAGGTCTTGGATGAGACATCAACCCCAGCTGCCCTTGACATAGCTTTGTGAGCGGATCAGAGGATCCAGCTAAGCTGTGCCTGGATCCCCAAACCACAGAAACTGGGAGATGATAAACAAGGGTTGTAGCCCAGCTTGGTGACACAGGCCTAAAATCTCAGAACTCTGGGCAGCCGAGGCAGGAGGATTGCAAGTTCAAGCTAAGCCTGGGCAACTTAGCAAGACCCCATCTCAAAATAAAAAATAAAAAGGGGCTGGGAATGTAGCCCAGTGTGAAGGTCCTGGGTTCAACCCCGGCACTGGAAAATAAACAGGTGTTGTGTTAAGCCACTCGGCTTGTGGTCACTTGTCACACAGCATGGAGAACTAGTGCAGAAGGCCACAATTAGCCCAGGCACTGGGGTCCAGAGCACCAGGGTCAGCCAGAGCGCAGAACGTCTGAGCTAACCCAGTGACCAGGTTCTTGAGATGGCCCAGCCATCAAACCAAGTGGACTAAGCAGGTAACCTGAAGCCAGGTGTGGTGGCACACGCCTGCAATCCCCGCTACTCAGCAGTCTGAGGCAGGAAGATGCAAATATGAAGCCAGTAAGACCGTGCCTCACAAAATGAATAAATAAAAAGGGATGGAGATACAGCCTGGGAGTGGAGCCCTTGCTTGACATGTGCGAGCCCCCGGGTTCCAGCCCCAGCACCAGAGGGTAGAAAGGTGCCTGAACCTCCCCGGAGCTTCTTGCTTCCGGTAACGCACAGCCTCTCGGCTGCACCAGGCCCCTGCATCCCGTGTCTGCTGAACCTGGGCCTGAGATCACCTGCCAATGCCCCGTGCCCCACACATGCCCCTTCCAGACACAAATCGGGCCAGAAAGCCAAATCCTGCTAACGGTAACCGGAACTGAAGACCCACTAACTTGGCTCAGGCGGCTCAGAGTCACACTTCGGCAGTGGCTGCCTGGGGACCACAACTCCATCTTGTTTCTCAATCCTTCTCTTCATGACTGCCTGCAGGTACCGCAGCCAGCACCCCCAAGTCAAGAGTCCCAGAGAGACTGGCACATGGCCAGGAGAGAACCTGGAAAGAGGTCATGGGTGGTAGGGTGGCCCTACCTTGTTATCGCCCAGGGACCACTGGCCAAAGTGCTCCATCTCCTGCACCAGCTCATCACAGGCTGTCTCCGTGAAGATGGGGAACCAGTAGACATCCGGGCAAGGCTGGGGAGAGCGCAGACTCAGGCACGGGGTGCGGAGCAGCACTACCTCACCCCCCATGGTGCGGAACTCACCACTGGGCCCCCAGTGCATGCCCCTTCTTACTCCCGGCCCAGGGACCACAGGCCACACCTGGGGTCACATCTGCAGCCATTTCCCTCTGCAGGCTCCGGCAGAAAGTGCCAATGGAGAGAGAGAGTCAACTGACCGCCCCTTCCTCTGGCCATAGCACTGCCAGCGCAGGCAGAAAGGGGGCACTCCCAGGACTGCGGTTCTCAGTCCCCCGAAGTCCCCGTCCCCTGCAGCAGGTGGAGGGTATGAGCTGATCGCTTGCTCATGGGCCATGGCCGTCCTTACCGTCTCCACCAGCTTCCCTGCCAGGGCCTTAGTGTAGTTCTCGTGGATGTATTTCTCCTTCCAGTCCTGCGGGAAGGGGCAGCGGTGGGGCTCACCTCGTTCCCACCCTCTTTCCTACCGCCCCGCGGGACGACCCCAGACGTGCACACCTGGGGCAGGTGGCAGTGCACCAGTGCCTCCCAAGTGTGCTCATGGGAAGTGACCGCTGCACACGGTATGCACGCATGCATCTGTGTGTACACAGTTGTGCACAGGTACAGTACAGGCAAACGCTCATGTCAGCCACAAGCTCCCCATATCTAGGGTCACTGTCACAATTGTCTCTTCTGATCATCACGACACCCTCAGGGGCAAGACGGGCTGGAAGGGTACAACCATTTTAGAGCTAAGCTAACAAAGGCCCCAAAAGGTGATGGGCTCAACTAAGTCACAGCTGATCTGGGGAGATCACGAGCCAGGGCGGCCAACACCTGGCTCCCCTCCACTAGATGGCGCTGTCTCCAAGGCGCCTTCCTTATCTAAATCCTGCGCTATGGAGTCCCAGAGACTAAAAAAGGGGGAGGCAGGTGGCCTGCAGGCCAGGGAGGTGCCTCTGGTCCCAGAATCACCGGAGTCCTTCCCATCCCCAGTCCCTGCCCGCCCACCTGGGCCTCACCTCGGGGTTGCTGAAGACCTCCCAGAGGTCATTGTGGAGGTGGGTGGTCTGGTAGCTGTCCAGGGACAGCAGGCGGCCAAAGCTGTGGCGGTTGGTCAGGAACATGAAGACCTCCTGGGGAGAGCGGGCCTGATGGGAGAGGGGCGCCCTGCCATGGCCCCCTGCACACCCGGGGACAGGCAGCGTCAAAGTCGGCCTGCCACACCCACCAGCTGAGTTCACAAGATTAGCAACCAGCAAGTGCGGTCGCCTGTGTCCCCAGCACCTGGCCCAGGCCTGACCCTGGGGATGGAACCAAGAAGGCTTCCTGGAGAGTGGCAGGGAATGAAAGAATGACTACGTAAAAGAAAAGGATTGTGAGCCGGGCATGGTGGCACAGGAGGACTGCCATGGGTTTGAGGCCAGCCTGGGGCTACACAGTGAGTTCAAGGGCAGCCTGAGTCTCATGGTGAGATCCTGTGTCAAAAAAACGACAACAAAAAAGCAGTCCCCACACCTAAGGTGACAAGGTGGCCCACATTCCCTGCCCCATCCCACTGACCTGCTGCCGGATGTTGGCACAGAAAGCCATGTCGGGGTCCAGCTTCCTGTGATGGAACAGGTCTGCGCGGTGCAGGTCCGCCCGCAGGGCGCTGCCCTTGATTAAGTAGATATTCGAGATGTAGGGCACATTCCACACACCACTGTGGGGGACAGAGGGAGAAGGATGTCATGGTAGGGCAGAGAGGAGTCGTAGGCTCGAGGTCTGGGTCCAGAAGCAAAAGAGACAGGCGACACAAGCTGGGAGACCATGACAGGGCGATCTGAAGCCCCTACTCTGGGCACACAAGCCCAGGGCAATTGTCAGGAAGTTCTTCTGTGTGTCTGACTGTAGTCTTCCTTGCTTGAGCTTCTACAGCAGTTTTTTGTTTTTGTTTTAGATTTTGAGACAAGGACCCCCCCATGGGTCCTCTTGCCTCAGCCCATTCAGTGCTGGGACTGCAGGCATGAAGCACCACACTGGACTCAACTGCAGTTTGAGGGGAGACAGGACAGGCATCACTGGGAGGGGAGGGGAGGGAGGTGCCCCACCACCCAGGTACTCACACGCGCCGCCCCTGCACGATGTCCACATAGTCCTCAGAGCGAGCATAGTAACCATCCGCACTCAGGGCCCCCCAGAAGTTGGACCACAGCCTCCCGTGGCGTGTCATGAGTGGGGCGATGACGTTCCTGAGGAAGGGGCGCCTTAGTGGGAGCAGGAGGCAGATCTGACCAGGGATGAGGACAGGGAAGGGACCCCATGACCTGCACCTGGGGTCTCCAAGCACTTGTTGGGGCGGGGTCTCGGCCTGGAGGGGTATTGGCTCCTCCCTCCCAAGGGGCAGCTGGGGACAGATGGGGGAAGGCGCCATCCTCTATCAGGCTGGGGACGCATGGCCCGGGCCCCAGGCACGGCTGAGGAAGAGAAGGGCGAGGGGCTCCCCTGCCCTGGCCTATGCTGAGCAGCGCCAGGTCCGACTCACTTGTTCTGCTCAATCAGTAGCCGCAGGCTGTTGGGCTCAGTGAGGGCCACATCGACGTCCACACTGAAGTAGTAGGTGCAGGTGTGGTCCTGCCGGCACAGGTCCCTGCAGGGAGGAAGGCGAGAGGTCAGCTAGCCGGGGCTGCAGCAATGGGACCAGCCACCGGAAGGTGCTACGGGAAGACGCGCACCCGGGCTGCCATGCCTCAGGACGAAGGCCAGGGCTTGGCAAAGGCCATCACGGCAAGGGCAGCCCGCCAGACAGGCCCTACCCTTTGGGGATGGGGGTGCCCGTGCCTTTCCAGAGGGCAATTTGGAAATTTATAGAAAAGCCTTAAAGACGAGGGCCGAGCCACGTGTGGTGGTACGTACCTGTAATCTCAGCACTGTGTAATCCCTCTTGAGTGCTGGGATTACAGGCGTGCACCACACACCCAGCTAATTTTTTTTTTTATTAAAAACAAAACATGCCAGGTGTGGCGGCACACACAGAAGCTGAGGAAGGATGATGATGATGATGATGATAAAAAAACTCAAATTGTTTCTCTGCCAGTCTGTCTCCTTTTGGCCCTCCTGCCCTTCCTCTTTCCTGACTTTGCTTCCTGAACCCAAATGACGCTGCTCAGCCTGACTGCTGGGCGCTCTGGGGCCCAGACAGGGCCTGTGACCTCCTGTGGCCCAGCCTGCTGCTCCCGACATCAGGGCCATCCACCCGCCACCACCAGCAGCAAAGAGGACCGGCCCACGACTCACACGCCCATATTCCTGGCGTCGGCATTTGCCATCCGCACCTCGGGGCCCACCAGCTTCACCGACTGGTATTCGCCGCCGTGCTCAGCCAGGAACTGCTCCACCTGCGCCTTGTGGTGCTGCTCCTGGGGGGCGGGAGGGTGAGGATGGCGAGGGCACGGGGGCCCCGCACCCGCTGGCACTGCCAAGCAGTTCCTTCCATCTAGGGCACATCCCTGGCCACCTGTGTTCCTACCTCCTGAGTGCCGTCCCTGGCCCCAGGTGCTCTATCCTTGACTGCAATCTGACGACCAACAGCCCATAGCCAAGGTCCTGGTACAGGGGCACAGGCAGACTGGGGACTCTAGACCCAAACCCAAGGCCCAGCCTGACCCCGGCTCCCCTAGGATGAGCTTGTGACCTTGGAACAGCCTTCAACTGTTTCTGCTTCCCTTTCCTTCCTTGTAAAATGAGGACAACCATGCCTCCCTCCTGGGTCACAGTAGGCAGGCCTCAGGTCAGAGGCAGCACACAATAGGTCCTCAGGGACTGCCTGTGACACTTTCTATGCAAAGTCACTGTTCATGGGTGGGTGGCTTGTTGTCTGCAGGGCAGGGCCTATGTCCCCTCTGTTTTTAGGTGGCACAATGCAGGGGCAGAACAAATATTGGTGACCCAGGCAGGGAGCTGAGCCGGGTCCCTGCGTGGAGTGAGCACTGTTTCAGAAGAGGAGAGAGCTGGGTATGTGGCACATGCCTGCAATCCCAACACTCTAGGAGGCTGAGGCAGGAGGATGGCAAGTTTGAGCCCAGCCTGGGTAACTTAGTGATTTAGAGAGACCCCCGTCTCAAAGTTAAAAATGAGAAAACAGCTGGGGTGTAGCTCAGTGAAAGGTCCTGAGTTCAATCCTCAGTACTGGGGGAGGAAAAAAGGTTTGCGAGAGGAAGCCCCAGACAGGGCAGCTGAAAGACTCTCAGGAAGACAGAATCTTGCACACGGGCAGGGTGTGAAGACTGTGCTGGCCTCATAGCTGGACAAACAGGTAAAAGCAGAGGCCAAGAGGCAGGACTATGTGGTTGGAAGGGGAGATGGGAGGGAAGGAGGCTTGAATTCAGGCCACTCCCCACACAGCAGCGGCCTCAGGCCCTTCCCTGATTCCCCAAAAGGTACTGAAGGAAAACAAAACCAAACAACTGGAGGAGCTAAGCACACCTACTATGCGCTTCCTGTGCCCAGGCACTCTTCTGTGCACGTCACAGGTCGACCTGGTTACCTTGCAGTGATTCTCTGTGGTTGGCACTATTATCATCCTCTCTCTTTTTTTTTTTTGCAGCACAGGAAATGGAACCCGGGGCCTCAGCTATACTAGCAAGTGCTCTACCACTGAGCTACATCTTCAGCCCCTTCTGTTTTTGGAGTCAGGTTTTTCACTAAGTGGCCCAGGCTGACCTCAAATTTGCAATCATCTTGCCTCGGCCTCCCACCACTACACCCACCATTATCCCTATTTTATGGATGAGAAAACGAAGCACAGAGAGGTTGGGGAATGAGTCCAAGGTCACACAGCTGATAAAAGCAGTACCGCTGGGATTCAAGCCTGGCTGGTCTGACTCCAGAGCCAATCTTGTCATCTGGGGACACAGCCCACCGCCCACTCCTGGGCCAGACAAGCCAGAATGAGTCAGACCCTTAGAGGATTCAGGCCACTTCAGGAAGCTGGGCCCGGCCCAAGCACTGGAGGAGCCGCGGAGCGCTTGCCACTCACGTGGTTGTGAATGAAAAGCTGCATCTGACTCCGGGGATAGCGCAGGCGCAGGAGCCGCTGGAAGAACAGGGACAGGAACGGCGTGGGCTGCTCGATGAACACGCCAACCAGGACTGTGGGCAGAGCTTCGTCCTGCGTGGGGTGGTAGCACAAGAGTCCAGCAGTGTCCGGCTGTGCACTACCACCAAGCCTTAGAGTGACTCGAGGGCAGGGCCACAAGCAAAAGTATGTGGCCATAGCCAGACATAGCGATGCCATGCTGTAATCCCAACACCCAGGAGGCTGAGGCAGGAGGATGGCAAGTTTGAAGCCAGCCTGTACTACGTAGCGAGACCCTGTCTCAAAACAAACTAAAAAAAAGCACGTGGCCTCTGGGGGACAGGGGCCTAGGCCAGCGAGCACCAAGTGGGCTGTGCGGGTGGCAGAGGCAGGGACTGGCTGGGCTCGGAGCAAGGTCTCGTGGATGGTGCACTGAGGACAAAGCCTCCTGGGATGAGGAGCAAGCAAGAGAGACCAGAACGTAGGCATGTGGAGGGAAGCCAATGCTGGCATGGTCCAGAAAGGCTGCCAGGAAGGGCAGGAGGTGGTGACAGGGACAGAAACCCAGACAGGGAGGTAAGCAAGAGGGAGAGTCTATTCCAGGCCCCCACCACCTCCCCCACGTCAGGGAGCCCTCCACGCCCCCCAGCGCAGGCCTGACTGGCAGCCTCACCCCAATGCCCTTGAGGCTGCGCAGGCCTTCGTCGCACACGGTGCAGCCCGTCTCGAAGGTCCAGAAGCGTGGGATGTAGTTGCCCAGGTAGTTTAGCTGTAGCTGTTGGGAGACTCGGGATTGGAGCAGAGCCGGGCCAGGCCCCCGGACACACCCCTGAGTCCCACCTCCCTGGGCCCAGGGCGGGGTGCATCTAGCTCTCTCCCACCCCGAGTGGTCCTGGGGAGAGTGGCAGGCTGCCCTGGGGAGGGGAGAGGGAGGACGTGGCACTGTAGTAGTGCTTCTTCCTCTTTGGATCTCCTGGGCACTTGTAAAATCCAGATTCCTGGGCCCCCACCCTGAGACAGGGCTCCTAAACTCACCCTGTTCCCAGCTGATCAGCCTCCCAATCTCTTGCAGAGCCCCAAACGCAGGGACCATGTCCCACTCGTAACTGACCATGCCTTATCTCCTGGGGCAAGCATTCTGTAAATGTTCACTGAGTGAATAAAGAACTGTGCCTTGGGCTGGGGATTTGGCTCAGTGGTTAGAGCGCTTGTCTAGCAAGCACAAGGCCCTGAGTTCGAGCCCCAGTACCAAAAAAAAAGGAAAAAACTGTGCCCTGGGATGAGAGAGTGTGGCACAGACGGGCACACCAACCTCTTATGCGCCCTGCTGCCCAGCAGGGAGGGACAGGGCACCCCTGAGCAGCACAGCTGGGAGGGAGAGAAGATACAACTCACGGGGAACAGTACAGTGAGGTCGGAGTCGGGCTCTGCCCCTTGCCCAGCCCAGCTCCCCAGGGCTGAGCCCACCTACCTTGGTGGGCCCGTTGCCGTGGATCAGGACCGGGAGGGTGTCGTAGACCAGGTTCCGTGCTCTCACATGGCCCATTTCAAACTTGAGCACAACCTCGTCTGGGGGTCAGAAAGCATAGCCCATCCACGTCCACCCAGCGGCCAGGCCTGGGGGCTGACAGATGGGAGCAGGGCATGGCCTTGGGCAAGGTGCTTCTCCTCCCTGGCCTCAGTTTCCCCATCTGTAAAATGGGGACAATTTCTTCATCGCCCTCCCATCCACCAAATGTAAGATGTACGAGAGCCAGAAGCAGTGGTGGGAGGGGCCAAAGACCCAGACCATCCCAGCTTCTGACACGCACAGCAGCACCAGGACGCCTGGTATAGAGGACCCCAAGGCAGGGTCTCCAGACCCTCATAGTCTGCACAGAAGAAAACAGGCAGGAAGCTGCCAACAGCATGAGACCTGGACTACACAGAAGGAGACCTGGACTCCACTTCTCCACCAACGTTCGCAAGCCCCCCAGAAACCACAGACAGAAGAGAGTGATGGCTCTTTTCTGGGAGAGGACCCGTAGTTTTCATCGAAAGGAGTCCATAAGTTAAATCACCAATCAGTGGTCTGGTTGGATTCCCAATGCGTGCGTGCATGCGTGCGTGCGTGCGTGCATGTGTGTGGTCACTCAGCAAGATCTCTGGCAAAGCATCATCACCAGTCACAGATGTGAGGCCAGGCCCAAGGCTTTAAGGGCCAAGCAGCCACCCTTCTTCCCAGCTAGGCCATCTGCTCCCTGCCCCAGGCCAGGAAACCTTTCCCTGGAGGTGGGAGGGCCAGGAAAGGAGGGGTCCATCTGTAAGGAGGGTCAGGGTTAGGGTTAGGCCCGTCTCTAAGGACACGGCCTGCAGGGCAGGGGTCCAGCACCTGCTCTGCAGATCGCCCCGCCCCTCCTGGGCTGACCCCATTCCCTGCCTCCCAAGAGAGACAGCCCTGCCCAGGACATCCAGGCGGTCTCTGGGACCTGGGCACAGTGCAGTGACCCCTCAGCACAACCACTAGAGAGACGTCCACTGGTCTCCCCTGTGCTCGGCTCCCCCACCCCAGGACCCACCTCCCGCCCCTCCCCTCCTCGGGCGTCCTGCTTACCCAAGGCTCCATCCAGGTTCTGGAAGATGCGGCAGCGGTGGTCCAGGGTGATGTTGATCTGCTCCTGTGGGAACAAGGGTACCAGGCTCCAGCAAGACGGCCCGGGCGGACAGAGTGCCCCGCCCACCAGCATGGGGGGCCTGTGGCATGCTCACTCAGCCTTGTCACATCAGGGCAGCTGGAAGCCAAGCCTCCGTGGGTCTATTCAGCCAGCCAGGAAACCCCAGATCTGGAGGGGAGCTAGCAGCTGGTTCAACCACAACCACCACCACCACGCCAAACAAAGTGGCAACTTTACAAACACGTGATTAGCACTTTACTGCACGCCAGTCACCGCAGTAAGAGCTCTGTGTGTTCACGTGACCCTTCCAGGGTTCCTACAAGAAAGCAGCCTCGCTACTGCTTTTACTCCAAGAACCAGTCGTCCCGGCTGAGACCTGAGAAATCCGACCTCACACTGGCAGCCTCCCAGGACTGGGAGCCAGTTGTTCATAAGCCCCCTTGATGGTCATTTGTTATAACAGCCCAACAGACTAACACAAGCTACGACTGTCCCCAGTGCAGCCTGGCCAGCAGGATCCGGAGTCAGGATTCCCCAGCTCCCCCTCTCCACCCACCAGCCCCCTCTTACCCTCTTCTCTGGGTTTAAGAAGATTTTGGTGTAAAAGAGCTGGTCACTGTCGCTGTCCTGGCCCTTCCACTCGGCCACCAGCTTGCTGAGGTTGGGGGCGTAGCCGATGAAGCCTGTGGAGAGGTGGCAGGGACCCTGAGACAGACACTTAGCTTCCGGCCTCTGAGTCAGAGGTCCCCTCCCTCCCACTCATCTCCTACTCCTTTACTCAAAAACCCTGGCTCCTCTCAGAAGTCCTCCTAGATGGAGGGGAGGTGGGAGGCGAGCTAGTTAACCTCACACATCACTGGCTGGAGCATTCCCAAAACCAATGGCACCCACAAAACTCTACCTGCTGGGTCCAGAGACTGAACCAGGGGTTAGGGAGATGGAGGAGTGGAGGCGGTGGAGTCCAGTCTTGGACCCCCTTTTATTCCATGATCTGGGGAACATGTCCAGAGAAGGGGAGAGACAGGGCCAAGGTCAGTATATTCTGGGGGCTGAGCTCTGGCAAGTGGGAAAAGCCCACGCAGGCTCCTTGGCTAGTGCAAACCACGAGAGGCAAAGAGAGGAGAGACAGGACACCCTGACCCCTGGGCTAAGGCCAATGCTGGACCATCTGCACCGTGCTCACTCTGGGCCAGTGAGACAGTGGCTGCCAGGCAGATCTCCCTTCCTCTCCAAGCAGTGGGAACTCACTGAGCCATGGGTCCAGATTTGTATTCTTTTGTTTTGTTTTTGTTTTTGTTTTTCAGACACCGTAGTGCAGGCCAGCCTTGAACTTTCTATGTAGCCCAGACTGGCCTTGAACTTGCAATCCTGCTTCAGCCTTCCCAGTGCTGGGATTACAGGCACGCCCAAACACCCAGCCATCTGCACCCTTTTAGAGATCCTCTTCCCCAGCACTGCTGCCCCCCCAAAAAAGATAGGTAAAGACCCTCTTGGGCTGCTGGGTGGAGAAGAGACCACAAAATGGGATACAGGTAGAAGGAGATGAGGGCAGAGGCCAGCATAGCAATTAGAAGACTACAAAGGTCAGGGGCTGGGTGAGGGTGGGAGCCTGGCAAGGTGACAAGTGCAGACCTACAAGGGCAGATTTTGGAAGGAGTCAGCAAGTGACTCATGGTGGACAGGAGGTAGGGAAGCCAAGGGTGGAATCCGTGCAGCTGGGTGGCTGCTGAATGGGATGGGGAAGACTCATCCGCAGGCAAACAGGCTTGGGGTTGAGAATCCCGGAGCTCAATTCAGGGCGCTCTGCATGACACCCCTGAGATGCGTGTGGCTGTCAGGCAAGGGGGACTCTCCCAAAGGGGGTGGCCGGCCCCCATGCCCGGTGCAGGCCTCTCACCTCCGGAGCCCAGGAACCTCTTGCCATCAGAGACTGCCGGGTACTTGGCCTCCAGCCTGCGATCGGGGTAGATGAGCTCTTCGGCTGAGAAGACCACACGGCTCCTGGCCTGCCGGAACTTCTTTAGGAGCTCCCGGGGCCCCGAGGCAAACAACACATCGTAGCTGCACCAGAACAGAGAGTGGGGGCCATGGGAGGCCACCAGCAGGAGAGGACAGAGATGGAGTGCCCCATAGTCCCTCCTCCCATGGTGGCCAGGACCTGCCACCTCCCTCCCCAACCCTAGGCGGAGATGGTCCCAGTAACCCTGTCCTTGTCACTCCCAAAGCATAGCTCCTCCCTGTCATCTTTTCCCTGAGAGTGGAGTGGGCTATATCACACTGTTTCATCCGGGGGTTCACAGGTGTCCAAAACCAGAGAATCTCAGCTCTGCAGGGCCCTGGTCAGGAAGCCCCCGGCCACCCACCTGTCTGTGAAGAGAATGACCAGGTCCTCCTTGTCCGAGTGCTTCTCCAGCGCCTTCTTCAGCAGCCGGACCTTCTGTCCGCCACCTGCCGCTGTCCCCCTCTCCACATCCCAGTCCTCCCCGAGGCCCAGCGCCTGTAGAGGAAGCCTGCTTAACACCAGCTTTCGGCAGAGAAATAGTTCCCAGCCGTCTCCCCCCTCCGCTGGGCAGTGGACACCTCGCCTGTTTGGCACCTCTGCCCCCGCCATAGAGAAACCATTCTGTAGATGCATGAGGCTGACCTGGCTCCCAGAGGCCCTGTGACCATGCCAACCCAATCAGAATAGCCTGTCCTCCTGCCCCCCAGCCACATCTGGGCATGCTGCTGCCTGCAGTGCTGGATCCAGCTACACCTGAAGCAGCCCTCAGCTTTAATGCTTGTTTGCATGAATTAATTCACTTTCTTTCAGGCTTCCTGCCAAACTGTGCAGGCAGGCCACAACTCCACCCCCAGCGCCCAACACTGCACAGATAGAGGTGCACACAGAGGGCTCAGCTGGGTGGAGGAAGGTCCCCAGCAGGGCCGAGCCCTACGGACCTCGCAGTGGGCACCAAGCCCATGTGCCTCTCAGCTCCTAGAACAGCCTCACATCCCACTCTTCCTTGCACTCATGCTCATCCTTTTGGGTTCCCCAAGTCCCCGGGGCCCCCAGCAGTGTGAGAAGCAGGTACACCAGCACCCCGGCTCCCCACTGTCACAGTCTCCCCCCTCGAAGCTCTTACCTGGATCTTGTAGTTGAAGAACTGTGCCGAGCGCTTGAAGCGGCGGAAGCCCTCAGTCTCCTTCGTGGCCACAGTGAGGACTAAAAGGTTGTCTGAGGGCAGACGAGGGCAAGGTGAGTGGAACCGGATGCCAAAGTGGCAGGGAGCAGAGGTCACTGCTCAGGGTGATCTGTCAAACCCTGGAAGGACGCATCTTCATGCCAACCCAGGGCAGGCGGGGCCCAGGCTGCAGGGAAGATCCCTCGGCAAGTTCACAGCACAGCTGGGGCACAGCGGGTCTCCCCGTTCCCTCCCGGGCCAGGGCTGGACGCAGCACAGGGAAGGCAAATACAAAGCTCAGAGACCACCGCTCTTCACACCTGCGCCCAGGGTAGATATGGCCGATCGACCCCGCAGTCCCTCTGAGCCACACTGGCCCAGGGCTCTCCCAATGCCAAGCTCAGGCCGTGCCAGCCCCGATGGAAAATGACTTGAGATCTCTCCACCGGTCCACTCCCGACCTCCACCCTGACCTTCACCAGGGGCAGCTGATTCGACCTTCTGAACAAGGACCTCTCCCAGGCTTCACCTCACAACGGAGCTTGCCAGACAATTCTGGAGACAGCAGCTCTCTGAGACTCAGTTTCCCCCTTGGAAAGTAGAGATGGGAACAGCACCTACGTCCCAGGGCTGCTGGGCCAGTTAAAAGAGTCTGGCAAGTACAACCCCGCTGGGATGCCTGGCAGGTGCTAAGAGCTGCCACTGGTGCTGACTGGTGAGAGGCAAATGCCTTGCCTGGCGTTCAAGGCCCCGTCTGGCAGGTGATGGGCTCCGTCCATCTGTGTCCCCCTTCTCTAAGGGCCCTTCAGCTCCCAAGACCAGTGACAGTGACACCCCTTCCCCTCCACCTCTCTGAAACCTCAGATTTCTGCCTTCTCCAGCCTGGAGACAGAATCCACTTTGGGGCACTCCTTGGGGATTCTCCATATGAATCCCAGTTGTCCCAGGAGCCAGGCCAAAGGCAGGCAGGGAGGGCCCCCCCAATGGAAGTCAGGAGTGGCGCTAGAAGGACAAAGGGGCCCAGCTGGCCTGGGCTGGCAGAGGCAGAGGTGCAGGCTGCCAGCCTCAGGGCTGGGGGCTGGCAGGAATCAGCAAATAGGAGCTGGAGTGGGTCCAAGGGGCCCACAAAGGAGGGGTGAGTGCTGCAGACAGGTATGGAGGGCAGCCTGGGGTCCGGGGAAGAGGGGGCTGCTCACAGTGGGGAAGGGCTCCCCCAACTCCTGCTGAGGCCCAAGGGGGCTGCCCAGGACCGGAAGAGTGTCACATTTCATAGGCGGAAAAAACCAGAGTGTGTGTGTGTGTGTGTGTGTGTGTGTGTGTGAGAGAGAGAGAGAGAGAGAGAGAGAGAGAGAGAGAGAGACAGACACACACACACACACACACACACACGGACAGAGAGAGGGGGAAATATTCTGGATTCTCCCTGGGAACAGTCCCCCACAGCCAGGCCAGGGGAGGGCCCGTGTAGACACCGAGCCCGCTCTTAGGGACAGGTAACTTGCTCCAGGGAGCCAGGAACATCAGGGTTTGGACACAAGCAGCCCAGCTTGAGTCGCCTCCTAACCTGGCTGTGTGTACTGCCTGGCCTGGGATGGTGGCCAGGCCATCTGTTGAAAGGCCCTGTGTCTGTCTACTGGCTGGGCTGTAGGGAAGGTCCCTGGCCATGCCAGCCCTGCCTGCACGCCTGCCATCCTCCTCCTCAGCCTGCCCCTTCCCCGTTTTCCTGCTTGCCACCAGGTGCCACCCTGGTCCCCTAACAAATCCCAGTCCCCTGGGCCATGCAGTACTCATGGCCCTGGCCAAGGATCACACGATCCTCACAATCCTCACATACCAGCCACACATCAGCATTACATGGGAGGTTTGAAATCTAGATTCCCCAAGTCTCCTGGATCTGCTGTTGGCCGCACGTGGGAACCACTAGGCGAAGCTACCCCCGTAACGGCAGCTCAGATGTGGGAGTCGGGAGGTAGTTCCCACGAGAGCTCAAAGCACGCCCTCCCTAGGGGACCAACCCTTAACACCCCCAGGAACTGCCCTGTCACTCAGCTGTCCCCACGCCCTTGGCCTCTCTGTAACGCTCCTTTCTTCCTTAGGGAGGCCCTCAGTCTGTCTCCTCCAGGAAGCCCCCTTTCCTCACATTCCTTTAGCTGGCCCCTCAGCTGCCCAGCAGTTGACACACTGGTACAAACCTGCTCCTTCTCCCTTTGCCAGGCCAGAGCCTGGTCTTTATTTCCTCAGTCTCACCCCATTTCCCTGGCTGGGACCAGTGTGACCAGGGCCCAGGGCACTCCATCTGGTCTCGAGGATCAAGGTGGGAAGCAAATTTGGGTGAAGACAACGTTAACACTTACACTCTACAAGGGAGGTACTTTTACGTTATTGTTGCTTTTTGTTTTGAGACAGGCTCATGCCATGTAGTCTAGGCTGGCCTTGAATTCACTATTTACCCCAGGCTGGCCTCAAATTCATGGCGATCCTCCTGCTTCGCCCTCCTAAGTCCTGGCATTACAGATGTGCACCACAAAGCCTGGCTGCAGGTGATGCTTTTATCCCCCTTCTCAGACCATGGACTGTGAGGGGAAAGAGCAGGTGACATTCCTATCACGTAGGTCCAACACCCTAGAATGCCACTGACCGGCGGCTGCAGACATTTCTCGGGCCTCCCAAGGCGAGAACTCATGCCAGGCACTCAGGGAGGCCCTTCCCGATCCACCCTCGGTCCAGCCACAGCTCTGGTGGGCAACATGCGACATGAGGACTCAGCACCAGGACCTCCTGCCTGCTCTCTGTTCACTCAGCCACAGCTCTGGGCTTTGGCTGGGCCCACGTGGAGCCTGGCAGCCCTCTCTACCTGCTGCCCAAACCCAGCAATGACATCCCCAGATGGACCAACCCAGTCCATGAACCGGGCCAGTGGAGATCAATGGGACACAGTAGAGTAGAGTGGTAAGGAAGGATGGTTGAGCCCAGTGTGGTGGCACAGGCCTGTAATCCCAGCACTCAGAGGGCTGAGACAGGAGGATCGAAAATTCAAGCCCAGCCTGTGCTACATAGCGAGACCCCTGTTTTAGCCTCCCAGTTCCTCATCTGTACTAAGAGACTGGAGTGGATAGTAACAGCACCTTCCCCTAGGGACGTGAGGATTCAGTGAGAGATAGCAACAAAGTGCGGGCCTGCAGGGAGAAATCCCCGGAGGAACAGGGCCTCTGGGGTCCTCAGATGACTGAGCTCCCAGCTCCGACTGGCTGGGCCCCACAGATGCCACTCCTTCCCAGCAGTGCTAGCCCTGCCCAGGGAGGGGTGGCCGCACCCTCTCTAGGGTGGGAATGCACAAAGCCCCTCCCACTGCCCTACTCATCCCACCGCTTTCCCCATCCTCTGGGCCAGAACTGGGAGTCTGGTGAAGCCCAGAACAGGGTCGTGTGGAATGGCATCCTGCTGGGCTGGATGCCTTCACCCTTTTCATTCACCTCCTGTGTTGCTGCGGAGACTCACTCAGGGCAGAGCAGCATCTCCCCCTCAGACACGGGGCTCCAGAGCAGACGTGTCTCCCCCATTTAGACTGGGTGTCTACCTGTGTGAGGAGCTGTGTCCCCTCTGACTGGCAGCTTTTAAAAGTGAAAATCAAAGGGCTGAGGATTTAGCTCAGTGGTTAGAGTGCCTGCCTTGCAAGCACAAGGCCCTGAGTTTAATCCTCAGAACCCAAAAACATAAAATAAAAAAAAAAATAAAAAAAAAAGTGAAAACCAGGCTGGGCATGGTGGCACAGGCCTGCAATCCCAGCACTTGGTAGGCTGAGGCAGGAGGATCACTGAGCGTTCAAGGCCAGCCCAAACTACATAGCAACACCCTGTCTCAAAAGACCAAAAATATATGAATAAATAAATGGGGCTAGGGGTTTAGCTCAGTGGTAGAGTGCATACCAGGGCCTGGATTTGATCCACACCTCAGGAAAAAAAAAAAGGAAAAATGTCTAAACAGGGCAAAGGAAGCAAAGTAGCCCCCAATTAGCGCCCTAGCTCCTGCGCATCCTCCTGCTGGCCATCTGCTGCTAGGTACTTTGCCCGATTACCAATCACCTCCGCCATGTCCTGAGTCAGGCCCTGCTGCAACAGGAGCGCTGCAGTAAGGGCCGCCTTGTATGCACTCGGCCCTCCTCCTGACGCCCCGTCAGCACTCTGGCTCACCTCTCACTCACCTCTCTGGGTTTCATCGTGGGCAGCTGCAGTTTCTCTCCAGGGATGGTCTGGGTGGAGGGGGCCCATCAGCGGAAGCAGGGGAAGCAAGGCCCAGAAAAAAACAGAGGCTATTATAGGGCTGCTGGGCCTGGCCAGGGTGCGGACTGGGCCGGTGCGGGCCCTTTGCACAGGCTGCCACCCAGCCCTGTGCTCAGCATCTTCCTTGTTGATTTTTAGGGCCAGGCTATGGACTCCGGGAGGGGAGGAAACGCCCTTGATGAGTCCCAGTAAAGGACCAGGCAGTGAGTGGAGATGCCACGGCCCTGGCATTCTCTAGTGCTCCAGGACTGAGATACTGTCACCCAGGTGGGCAGGCTGGGACTCTATGCCTGGTGGGGATTAAGCACAATGACTCTGCCACGAGGAGGTGTGTGGCCCTGGGTACAACCTGCACAAAGGATGTGTCTGAGATACGGTGGGTGTCCATCCCGTTCCTGGTCTATCCCACCACCCAGCTCCAGGGTTCTCTGGGACGGTGGGTTGAGTGGAACGGGGTGTCGTGGAAGGTGTAGCCAGTCTGGCTTGGCTTTGCTAGGATGGTCCGCAGTCTCTCTCTGCCCCGCAGGCTCTCGGGTGCCCAGTGGACAGCCCTGGAGGTGGTCCAGACCCGGGAGAGCTGGGAGGAGAGCAGCCTCACTCAGACACCCACCCTACCTTGGGGAGCACTAGACTGGGAGTCCTGCAAAACGAGGATCACCCACTCCACAGCTGGACCACCTGGACAGTTGCTCCACCTGCCTGAGCCTCAGTTTCCCCCGCATGTGAACTGGAGAGAAGATGGGTATGGCAGGACTGTGAAGAGACATGGTGGAAGTTTCTACTGCTTCACAAACCCTCCTCCCTAACTCACCCCAGGGCCCAGCACCCCTACAGTGTGAGGCTCAGGAGCTCTGGAACCACACACACTTGGGTGGGAGGAGTCCTTTTCCAAGGTCCACACATGCAACCCTGGGACGTGAACTCCGGAGCCTCAGTCGGCCAGGCTGGAAAGTGGGGGTGAGAGAAGGAGACGGCCCCTGGGGTAGCGATGGCGCATAGCTGACCTCTGGTCACCGCAAGTGGCCCACAAATAGTGGTCAAGGCCGGCACCCACCCTTAACACCCCCAGTACTATCATGAGTCTCTCCCCGCGCTGAAAGGGACTTCGATGTCACCCCCTACTGCTCGCTACACGAATGTGGGAACCGCAGCCCCAAGGGGGGAAGTGATTACTCTGAGTCGCCAGGAGTAGGACCAGTGGCCGGAACCCAGCACGCCCCAGCCCCAGCCCAGGCCGCCGGACCCGAGCCCGCGCGCCTCCCGCCGCGCCGCGCGCTCACCCTCCGGCCTGGCGTCGCCCTTTGCGTCCGCCAGGAGCAGCCAGCCCAGCGGGGCCAGGAGCAGCAGGGGTCGCATGCCGGGGTCTGGGGATGATCGGCCGGCGCGGCGGCGCTCGCAGGACTAGAAACTTCGCGACCCGGCCGGCGGTGGCTGCCACGCACTGGGCCCGCCCCGGGGGCGGCGCCGCACAGTCCCCACCCCCCGGGCCGGGTTTCGTGCAGGCGCGCGCAGAGCCCGGGCGAGGTGCGGCCGCGCCCTGCGTCCTGCGCCCCCGGGTCCTGCCGCCGCCGCCCCGCCCGCGGGCTGGGGCCTCGCTGCCGCCGGAGGAAGCCGCGCGCCGGGGCGGGCGGGCGGGAGCGGCCTCGATCTCTAGATCTCTACGCTCCAGAGTCTGCGCCGGCTTCGTGTACCGGCCCCCGGAGCCCGGAAAGCCGGGCTGGTGACAGCGGCCGATCTTGGGGTTCGGCACGGGGAATGACGTCGGCGCCTGGAAGACTTAGAACAGCCCGGGTGACAAGCCCGAAAGTCACGTTTTGGCATCTCATCGGGAGGGGAGGAGGTGAACGGGGACCTGCAGAGAGGCATGGAGACCCTTGTCGCGGTCCGGCAGGCTCTGGAAATACAGAAAGCCCACTCCCCCTCGCCGCCCAAGGGAATCACTTAGTCTGCCTTTCCGAACCCCAGGGCCCCAGCCAGAATTGCTCTGGGGGGTAATTTTTGGGCCGGTGAGTAAGTGAATATGTGAATGAACGGGACACTTTACAGCCTTCCAAAGACACCCAAAGCTCAGCCTGCAATTCCAGGGGCTCCAGAGCAAGGGCTCCACCCCCTCCCTAAGAGAGAATCAGGGAGCCCCGACTCTAGAGCAGTAGATGGTGGGTGAAATCCTAGGCCAGGGCTTCCGAGGGAGAGGGTCAGGGGCGGGGGACAAAAGTTCTCATGCAGTGCTGTGGCGTCCACGAGGCGATGCACAACCGATAGCATGGTGGGTAAAGAAGCAAGATACTTTATACAGTGGCACCCCACTCCATACGGACTACTCTTAAACCAGGTATGGTGGCCCACATCTGTAATCTCAGTCCTCTGGGAGGCTGAGGCAGAAAGATGGCTGCAAATTCAAGGCCGGACTACATAATGAGTTCAAGACTGGCCTGGAATACACAGCCAGAACCTATGTCGAGTAAAAACAAAAAACCAAAGCCAAAAAGAAAGAAAGAAAAAATAGAAAATTACAGTCCAATGCTTACAGTGATTATTTCCATATTGGTGGGAAAATATATATGTGTGATTTTTATACATAGTTTATTTTACATGTATTACATGCATTATTTTGTTATTTCTAGGTATTTTCAGGGGTGCTGGGGATCAAACTAGGCAAGTGTTCTACCACTGAGCTAAATCCTCAACCATTTCTAGATAATTTTTGTCTTATTTCTTTTTACAATGAATGTACCTTATTACTACTACTCAAGCAAAAGGAATGAGTTATTTCGAGATGACGGAGACAATCACCAGGAAGCTCAGACATCAGCTCATTGCAGAGATCAGCCCACTGCACAGATGGGACCTGAGGGACCAGGAGCAGCAGCTGGGACAGAACTCAGGGCCAGGGCCACCGGATGTTTTGAGTTCCGGAGGATGAGACCGAGATGCAAACTCTTGGAGGAGGAAATGCAGGAATGGGAGAGGGAGGACCCGGAACCTGTGTTGGCTGTGTCCTCCCTGCTCAGGTAGGCAGTACCTCTCTGCAAAAGGAGGAAAGCGATCTACCCGACCTCACGCTGCTGATGGGGGACCACAGTACTAGGGTGTCTGTCGGAACCCAGCTCCTCCCTCCATGCCCGGGCACCGTGGCTAGAAAACAGTTCTCAGGTGGTGGGACGAGGCCTGTGTTCCACTGTCCTCATAAAATAGGAGGGAGAATTCATCTCGGGGGCTGCTGGCCTCTCCAGAAGAAAAGACTCACTCTGGGGAAGCCTGCCCTCCACCCCTTCCTATCCATTTCCTGTTCCCTTCCGCAAACTGCTGGAACTTGAACCCGGTCCAAGCTTCATCTGGGAGGGCCTGTTTCTTTAACCAGCAGCGGCTGCCACCCAGATGTTTCTCCCAGGATGTGTAACACGTGCTGTGGACAGTTAAAGGGGCAGCACCCAGCTGCACTGCGGGGGTGTGGCGGCTGCCAGCCCACAGGGCAGCTGCCTGGTCCTGCGAGGGTTTTCCTGTCTTGCAGCCTCTTTGTCAGCTGGAGGAAGAACCATGGGATGGACACACTCCGCGCTGCCAGATGTGCTGTCACTTCCCCAGTAACAACAACAACAACAGCAGCAGCAATAGGATTTCCAAGCTGTTCCCTTTTTTTTTTTTTTTTAAATAAAAGAGGATAGTTTATTTGAAGATGAGAAGGGTGGAAAAGAGAGATGACAGAGAGCTACTCGGAATGAGCAGGGAGAATTTGAAAGTGAATTGCTCCTCCAAGCTGTTCCCTTAAGTAAAAAAATAAAAAAGTAGGATGTAAGCATATATCCTGTATTATAATTTACTTTTTTTCTTTTTTCTTTTTTTGTTCGATTGGGGTTTTTTGGGGGGGTTGTTTTTCTTGGTGCTGGAGATTGAACTCAGGGCCTTGGACTTGTGAGATGGTTGGTTTTTGAGACAGGGTTCCATTATGTTGTCCAGGCTGGCCTTGAACTCACTATGTAGATCAG